>CAJINV010000005.1:9093345-9214873 GCA_905178155.1 Amoebophrya sp. A120
GGGCCCGGTTTTTCTTCACTTTTTGGGCGCCCCCCGTGGCACCCCGATCGGCCCCATAGCATCGGGGCTGGCTTTCGGAAAGGAATTTTGGAAATGTGCCAAAATTTGTGATGTTTCCCAAGTGGCCGCCATACCGTGCGGCATAACGTTACTCACGGCGGTATGGCGAGCTCAGAAAAAGCAAAGCCGTGGCCAAGGCGGCGGCCGGCAAAAAAACGCCCATGACCTCACTACCCCCGCCCCGGCGGCTATATTTGGTACAGTGGGTCTGTCATGCGCTTTCGCCTATATCAGACTTGTTTCTCATGCTCAGCTGCTAGCCGGATGCGTACCCAAATGGGCTTAGAACATGCCGACAAGCTCTTGCTGCAATACAAGGCTCATTTGTGTACACAAATCCAGCAACACAAGTTGTCTCTTTGATATGGGGTGGGGGCTTTTTTCATTTTGATACGGGAAAAATGGGAAGAAAAGCTACTCCTTTCAGCGACAACTCACCCCTGGGGTTCTAGTGACGGCGGCGCAACCCAGTCTTCTGTCGAAAGCGGCGCAGGAGGGCGTGGCGTGTCTGAACGAAATCAGCGACCGGCTGTTTGCGGAACAGGCGAATGTGGAAAAAAATTGTGATGCAGTGGATCATGGGCTACAGGAAGGAAAAGACAACCCCGACGAGGAGGAATCTTCACTACCCGCTGCAAAACGGAGGAAAGTCAACATCTCATCGGAACAGGACGGTGGAAACGGCATTTCATCTAGCGTAGATCTTTCTTCCACCACGTCTCTCTCCGCGGCGCTTGCTTCGGAGCTGACCGATTTGAAAGAAGACAAGCAGAAGAAGAATAAAAAGGGGTGGCGGTTTGTAGAAAATTTCTCACGCGGAATTGCGTTTCTCCAGGCGAGCGAGTACCCACGGCCGAAGATAAAAAGAAGTTCATCCGATGGTAAAAACCACGCAGAGGTGGAAATCGAAATAGATGAGGAGAGAAAAACACACATGTCGGAGAAGCAGAAGCAGTCCTTGCGGAAGCAGGAAATCCGGTCAGAAACTTGGAACATGCCATCCAAGGTTGCAAAGGAATTATTTGGAATTTGTGATGCGGATAGAGATGAACCACCACGAACCGCGGAAGTAGAAGTAGACCACGCTGTCATGAAAGAACCCAGCAAGAGCAGGACCAATAAGACGAAATACGTCATCCGCCTCACCCCGCTGGACTACGTGTCCACTCCGCACACCAACAATTTTGAAATGCTCTTGCAGAAAATCGTGCCGAAGGAGGTCGCGGCGTCAAGAGTGTTGAGGGAGGTAGGGTTTTCTGGTTCCGAAATCCCCGCTACCATGGCGGCCGCTTTCCCGAATCCGACGAAAGGTGGTCAACAATCCAACGAAAAGGAGAGCGATGAAGGAGCTGCTGCACAACATCCAGGTGCGAGTACTTCTAAAAGCACCACCAAATCTCCTACCACCAAGACTCTTCTAGGGGACGCAATCGCGGCGAAGCTTCTCGCTATGGAAAGAACAACAAGAACTACGCATGAGAAAGAACACCACCCAAAGCTCTCTTACACTTGGAACTTGGATTTCCGGAAACACAACTTGAGCGGCAACACCGGGAACAAATTTGTGACGAAAGAAACTTGTCGAGACTTGATTGAGAAACAGCTGGAAAAAACGTTCGCGAAGTCCTCTTCGCAGGACAAAGAGGAGAAGATGGATAGCAGTATTCCAGGAAGACAAATTTCCTTCTCCGTGGACATCACTTGCCCCGATTTCTTGTTCGTGGTAGAAGTGACGCCAACGTTTTTGGGTATGTCTGTGTTGCAGGACGTGGAACAGTGGCGAGATTTCAAGCTGTTTGAAAACGACAAGGAAAACGAAAGCGAGGAGGAAAGAAGTTGTAGTGCTGCTTCGGATGTCGATGGTGAGGATGGTGCTGGTTGTACTAGCGGTAGTGAAGGAGAAGACGGCGACCTTCAAACAGCAAGCGAGGATGAGGAAAAAGCGGTGGACGCTTGAGATGACTACAACGCATACTGTAACCCTCCTTGGCGAAACTTTTCAACCATACTGCACTGCGACATCGCGACAGGAACTAAGAAATAAATCATCACGCGGGCGGTAGTAGTAGAACCCCAGCGGTCTACTTCAACCGAAATTGCGACAGCGAAGCACAGCTCGGCAAGTCAACTATTCACATTCATCTGAAACGTCGAAATAAAGTATGCATCAGCAGCTCTTTCAAATGCCTTTTTGATGTCGTGTTCTTGTCGTTGCAAACAATCTACTACCTCAGTTGTACGGCCTTGAGAACTACGTATAGAGTTGTGAGCTGTATCAAAACGAGGGATTGTCGTCTAATGGTTTTCATCTTCCGAAGCGAAATAGACAAACGTCGTCGAAATCAGAAAGAAAAACTACGTTGAGAGATGACAGCAGGGTTGTTAGCAACATTTTGCTGCCACGTTGAGAGTAATAATACCCCTCGAGGAGGCCGTTTTCGTTGCAGGACGTCTTGTTGAAAGTGTTGGCATAGTATGGGTACTACTAATTCTTGCACCACAATAAACGTTTCACTAACACGACTCGTCGTAAGAATACTAGCATCACCGCAAAAATAAACCAAGTCGTATCGTCGTCACCCGCACACCAGCAAGCAAAACGCGGAAACTACAGCTGCGCTTAGATGATCTACTGAAATTAATTCCTCACACTCGCAGTTTTCTTTTTTTTTCTTCTGGGGAAGAGAACTTTTTATGGGGAAATTGTACTACTGTCAAAACTAGGGGAAAGCAAGTAACTCAATTTTGAAAATCAAAAAAATGGACTCGACGTTGGCGAAGTCCACCTCCACGCCGCACCTGGCGACCACGAGGCAGCCGAAGTTGAATGTGACCGGTAAATTCGTTGTTTTTGTCATGCAGAAACTGCATCCGGATTGAAAAGGAAAAGTGAGTTTCAATGAACTTGTGATGCAAAAACCGATTTTGGCGTCCAGTTTGTCATGCGTGTTATTCAAAATCAAAACCAAAACAAAAAATCAGCAATACCAAACCTGCCGGGAACGCAACTGTCCACATCTATCGGCAAGAAGCACTTCCCAAGACAAAACTCATGGTCCATCATCGGAGGCTGCAGAATCGAGCGGGACAGAGGAGAGTATTGAGTTGTGCTTTTTGATGCATCACTATGCATGACAAATTGCGTTTCTTTTGCATGACCACGCATGCGAGCCTGCACTCGGTTCATCTTCACTGAAACCAAAAACAAACTCCCAGGTTCGAAGCCGCACGCGGGAAATTCATCCGGGCACCAAAATCAGCATCCGAGTTCCGACAGGGAAGCCTGCCAAGCAGCACCACGAGACAAGTGTTCCAGAATATCACATGTAAAAATGTCTGGGTCTGGAAGAATGCACCTTGTCATGCCAAACCTGAAGCATGCAAAAATCTGTGTTGCATGATTACCAAAAGTCGTCCAGTTTTGACCAAGTCGGGAGGGAGTTTCTCATGCAGGATAGGCATCAGAGAGATCGCGCAGAATCTGTCACGCTAGGTCCTCCATTACAGACCATTTGAGTCATGGAAAACCTGCATGACAAGTCTAGCAAAGTTCCAGACCCAGACATATTTGGATGTGATACAGAAGCCAAGTTTGACATTTGACGAGCTGCCCGCGTGGGAAGTGCTGGATCGACATGTGCTCCGGTTTTACGCATACGGAAAGGACACTATCCGTATCGAGGTTGTGATTTTCATTTTTCCATGACAAAATGAATCTGCAAAAATGCATGTTTTTACTGCATGACAGCATCCAGTCCTTTCTCATGCGTGTCAACATTACAAAAAAATATTCTCAGCCGAAACCAACTTGGAGAACTACCGGGTTAAGAAGTTCAGAATCCTGTACTACCTGCAGGATGACACCTGCCAGATTAGCATGCCAGAGCCGGATAACAGCGGTTGCGGAGTCTTCTCCGCATTAGGCGGACAGGGCGATAAGGGTATAGGTCCTACTGTTGACAATGAGTCTGCATCTGCAGTTGCTAGTACAGCTTTGTTGATGCATGACGCTTCTGCTTTCTCATGCGCAGAACTTGTTCGCATGTTGGAAAAAATCAAACTAAGGTCTCTCGTCCAACTATTTGAAGCGGTGCAAGCTGAGAAACGCGGATGGATCCGTATTGCCAGTAAAAATCCCCCCTCCCCATATTGAAAACGCATCCTCCTGAAAATTTGTGATGCAGATTTGTGACCACAAACCGGGTCTGTCTTGCAAGAAGGCATACTCAGGCTGTCCGCCACGTTATGCAGGTGGTTTGTAATGCTGTAAGGCCTACAGGGTAGCCGTCTACCATGCTAGGCGCCTACACGAAAAGGACCCCGGCTGTGCTCAGGATCTGTGTGCATTCCTCTACTGCAACACAATTCTGATTTGTGTACCCAGATCCAGCATCAGAAATTTATTTTTTTTTTTCTTTTTGGTAGTGCTCCTCTCTATACTTTTTTTGATCCCTCGGTGCTAGTGGGCACATTTGTACGAAGTTATTTCTACTCAGATAACAACACAGCTCACTACGCCGCCTTCCCAGGAGCTGTTGTTGCTGTCTTTCGGTAGAAATCACATCGTCCAAATAATCCTACTAGAGTTTACCGGGTATGTGGTTTAAGGGGGAACATAAGGACGTTAGATGTTTGATTGCTCTACATTACAAGACCGGCACTTGTGTCGGCCCGCCGAAGTTTCGCGCGCGGGTTCAGCAGTCTTCTTTCTCGCGAAAAAGGTGAGTCTCCTGACCCTTTCGGTCGTCACCACTCCGCCGGTATTCGTGCTTGCGCGGTACCTCACGATGACGATGGTTTAAGTTTTTTAGGTATAGTCTAAACAGGGACACCCAGCCCTTAGCCATCCAAAATCAGAAATTTCGTTTTGATATGGGGAGGGGAAATTTTTCCTCTCAATAATCCGGCTTTGTCTCTCCCGCCACCTTCCGGGTCGGTGAGGACTTCGAATTCCTCGGGAGGAAGGTCAGAATCTTATCAAATGCAAAAATGTCGGGGTCATTGGAAACTTGTGATGCTAAAATGTGACTGGTGGGCGGACTGCAGTACGCAGCGAAGCATGACAAATTTTTCAACTACTACTGTATTCCGTTTTCCGCATGGCAAACTGCGTTTTTGCACGACAGGCAAGAAGCCATTTTCCTGCTCATGCATTACAGATTTATGAGTCATGACAGACAAGCATGACAAACTTGCATTCTTCCAGACCCAGGCATATTTGCATTTGATAAGTCTACAACTGCGACAAGTTCACCGAGGAGTACTACGAGCGGCTTATGTATTGCAAAAATGTCTGCGTCTGGAAGAATGCAACTTGTGATGCTGCATTTGGATGTCTAAAAAATTTGTGTTGCATGAGCAGCAAAAGGAGCCTAATTTTTGCTAAGCGGAGAAGGCATTTGTCATGCGGGATAGGCATCAAGAATCACTCAAAAAACCTGTGATGCTAGGGCATGCATCACAGACATCATGGCTCATGCAAACCGTGCATGACAAGTCTCAGAATCTTCCAGACCCAGACATTATTTTTGCACTTGATACGGCTCGGTATGCCGCAAAACATGGCGCTGGCAAGTGCGGAGTCGGAAATGGACGCGTTCTCAGAGCTATCAAATGCAAATATGTCTGGGTCAGGAAAAACGAAACTGTAAAATCTGTATTGCATGACCAACTTTTGTCATGCAAAAGCACAGTTTCTAATGCCATGCGCAAAAACGCATCAGAAAGCGTCCTCAGAGTTTGTCATGCTGGGCTCCACTCAGGAGTATGCTCACTCGTCACTGTCGCTCAGCATTACAAATTTCCAGACCTAGACATGCTTACACTGGATAAGAGACTCTCGCAAAGAAGAACATCGTGCCATCCAAGCCGGAGAGAACGAACGAAAAGCTGTACTACGAAAACATGCTGAACGGCGGGCACGTAAAAAATTCTTTGCTTTTCTGGTTTTGTAGATTTGGTTTTTTTATTACGATTTTGTCATGCGCCGCTGTGATTGAAAATGAAAACCTTCTTTGTCTGGCATAAATGTGCACAAAATAAATCAAAAACTCCAGATCAACGCCAACATGCAACAATTTATGGAGAACGATCGCAAAGTGTGCCGATTCTACGCCATTGTGGACGACCTCATTACTCCGCAGTACGAGCGACGACCGTTTGTCATCATGTACTTCTTGGCGAATGACACCATTCAAATCCGCGAGCAGTACCCCTTGAACTCTGGGCGGGACGGATTCCCGCTCTTCTGCAAGCGCATGCGCATGCCCAAGGGAAAGACCGAACTGCGAGGGCCGATGGACAGCGCGTATCGGGTTTTTTGCATTACAGATTTATTCGCAGCACCTCCACCTGCAGCGTGGAGTGAAAAACTTTTGTGATGCTGGTTTATCCAAGAAAGAAAGTTTTGTCATGCAATGTCCAACATCATGAAAAATTCAGGTACCAACCGGAGGAGTACGTGCACATTACTGATTTTAACATTGGTCAGCGGGTGGAGATGTACAACACCTCCTTTTACATCTACGACGCCGATGGCTTTACCCGCGAGTACTTCGAGAAGGAGCTCACCGCGTTGCCAACGAAAATCGATGTCCGGCTCCCGGAGAAGGAGATCCCCCGCGCGAAGACGCCACCGTACACCGGGTATGGTTCTTGGGATGACAGCATGGGATCGGTGCTCCAGCTTATCCCGAAAAAACCGAAGTATCAAATGCAAGAATGTCTGGGTCTGAAAGGATCCGAACTTGTGATGCGTGTTTCGGATCCTACAAAGATCTGTGATGCATAAACGTGCAAAAGGTGCTTACTCCTGGCCATGCTGAGTGGGCATTTCTCATGCACAATACGCATCACCAAGGAGCTGCAGAACCTGTGATGCTAGGCCCTGCATTCCAGACGTGGGGGAGCTTGGGAAAACTGCATGACAAATCTCGGAGTCTCGCAGACCCAGACATTTTTGCATTCGATACGAAGAAAGATTTGGCCAAACTCTTCTTCAACGAGGGCAAGACGCTCCGGTTTAGCGCGAAGTTCAGCGGGGAGGTACTACTAGATTCGTCATGCCGGATCATGTACAGGATAGAAATCTGGAAAGATGAATTTTGTGATGCAGGGCACGCATTGAAGTGCAAACTTGTCATGCATCATATGCAACCCAAATTATCAGGTCGCGGAAGAGGACACGATGCGTCGGTTCCTGATGACTTACAACCTGTTCGACGATACCGTCATGATCCACGAGCCACCGTTATGAATTCGAAAAACCACTGCAATTTGTCATGCAGAATTAAGACGAATCGCACATTGCATATACAAAGTCTAGCATGACAAGTTTCTTGGCACGACCTCTGCAGTAGGTCTCTTTTGTCATTCATAACCGCAGAGAAACCTGGGTATTGTCACCGGCCGCTTCCTGGAGAAGGCGGTGCACCTGAACCAGCTTACCGGAAAACTCTTCATGCCGGATGATTTCCTGCCGGGCAAGGAAGTGAAGTGCCAGAGCCACCAGTTCCTGATGCTGGATATGGACGAGTACACCAGGAATTACTTCAAATATGAGAGTGCACAACTACTCTATTTCTCCCTCATTTGTATGGCATGAACAGCATCACAACCACCAACACACGTGGGGCCTGTGCATAAGAAATTTATCACGCCCCGACTGCAGTACTCTTGGGCAGCAGCTTCCAGAATTTGTAATGCAACCAGTGCCATAAGGAACCAACAGGACTTATTGGGATTCTGCATTACAAATGAGGGGGGTGAGATTGTTGTGCACTCTCATATCAAATCGCTGGAAAACGGCGAGGAGATCTACCGCAACAACACGAATCTGAACAAGGTCTTGCAGAACTTGCGGGAGCAGATGACCAACCAATTTCCGCAGGTATAGGAGTGTGGTGTGGCTTTTTTGCATGACAAAAATGTAGTGTCTTTGGTTTTTTGCATGACAAAGTTTTTATCGCGCATCATCACAACTAAACTTTCTGTCAGGTCCGCGACGTGTTCCGCCGATTCGATGCCGACCGCAACGGTGTGCTCTGCTACCACGAAATGGAGCGCGCGCTGCAGAAGTTTGGCTTCATGCTGTCACCGGAAGAGACGCTGTGCGTAATGAAGCACTTCGACCCGGAAGGCACGGGCCAGGTGGACTACAAGGCTTTCTGCTCCAAGGTTTTGGACCCGGACTTCTTCCAGGGCAACCTGATGGTGGTATTGATCAACCGTTTGAATATGCAACACAGTTTTTTTTCTCTAGCTACTTTTCGCATGAGAGCTTTCTCGTGTATGGCCATGACATCCAGTGCCTGTGCTTCATATCACGCATGAGAAATTCAACAAAACGAAAACTATCAGAAACCCGAACTCGTTATCAACGCCGAAGAGCTGGCTTCCTACGCCGATGTCGCTGCGCAAAAGACGGTGGAGCGGGCAGAAACCGAGAAGGTCCGACGGGCGGTCAGGATGATCGGGGACATTTTCTTCACCAGGGAAAACATGCGGGGACGGCTGTTGGCAGAGTGGATACGAGAGTGCACAACTCCCCCTCCGCCGCATTTTTTTGAAGGGCATAAACAGCATCACAAGTCCTGGCATAAATGCAGATTTTGCATGACAAATTCGCGACCGATTCTAGTGCTGTTTCGGCTTCCGGAATCTGTTATGCGAGCAGTGCCAAAGGGAAAAAGATGGACTTGCTATTTTGCATGAGAAATGAGGGGAGGCAGAGTTGTGCATTGTCATAGTGGAACGAGATGGGCCAGGAACCGACCAAGACGTGGGACCAGATTCGATTGGGATTCTTGAAACTCGGGTAAGTAGCGATCTACAGTGTTGGTGTTCTTGCATGACAGAGTCACGTTTTCTTGGTTTGTGTGCATGAGAAACAATAACGACTAATGGCAATAAAGCGGTATTTTTGCCTGATCCGCATGACAAATTCCAAAACTTCTATCAGGTACGTCTTCGATCTGGACGATGTGCAGCGGTGCATTTTGTTCTGTTTACCTACGCATGGTGAAAAATTTTCGTGGATAATGTTGTCATGCACAATACTGCATTGGCGAAAGATGTTTCCAATGCAACGTTGTGCATGACAAGTTCCATCTAAATTTTTCCCCCCCATACCCTCGGGCTGCGACCTCCAGGCTGTGCCAGTGATCGACTTCTTGCACAAGCTGAAGGTCACCTACCACGACATGTACCTGAATCGTTAAGGAAAAGGAGAAGAAACTTGCTATTGCACAGCAAGAGAACAAGGCGTCGTGGACTTAGAACTAGAACTTTAGTACCAAAATGCACCTACTGTACAGAAAACAAATAGCACCAGAACAGTAAAAACGTGTTAGACATCAGATCAACAGCAGAAGACTAAAAACATCAAATCAGACACAACGGAAAACAAGTTGAAAGCTTGTTTTCCCCGACAGGTAATTATTTAGCAGAGAAAAATAAAATCAGACAACACCGGAACAAATAATCGTTTTAGCAAAAATCAAGAACACAATATCAAAAGCCGAGTTATATATGACAAAACTTATCAGACAAGACAATCAGACCAATCCAGTTAGGTTTCCAGAATCAGACACAGTCGGAATCTTCGCTATGGTAGGTTTCAGTAGATTCAGGCACAGAGTTACGAGTTACTATTTAGGTCAGACAACTTCTAACCAAGAGCTATTTTAGAATACAGCAGATCGAATTTATCAGAATCAGTAATCGGATATTAAGGTTTCAAGGAAATAATTTCTCCGCATAGGTCGTTTCAAGCGAGAAAGTTCAGCGAATCAGACACGTTGCAGAGGACGACGAGTTACAGCATCAGAAACTTGAATCAGAATAAATCAGACTTTGAAATTATACCTCTAAAAACTGTAGTTTAGAATTTTACCAGACACAACAACAAAACGGTTTATGGAAAGAAATTTGCACAGATGTTATTTCAGATTTACTTCTAAAAGATCAGACACGACAGCAGGCAGCGAAATATTAATATTGTCACAAACTTTATTCAACTATGTAAACTATCGCTTTATTTCCTCATCTCTCCGGAGCTCGGCTCCTATCAGCCTATATCCTAGCAAACCCGTGGTATTCGTCACCTGTCGTGACCGTGAGCAAGTTGCAATTTTGTGGAGACAAAAGTACACCTAATATTCCAAATCTCTAGGAAATATCGGGATAACAAAACGAACAGTGGAGTTCGGACTCGATAATGCACTTGTATAGGCATACTCCTGCTAGTACGCGGCTACAGGTCCAGATTATGAACTCTTGATGAACAATTTTCTGCGCGCGGTTTTTCCCCCGCAGAGTAAATCCGAGAACTCCAGGTTTAGTACCTTCTTGTTACACTAGCTTTGTTTGAAAACAGAAAATTTTTCACAAGCCGAGGTTCCTGCGGTTAAGTACCTGCGCAGCGGCGCACTGGAGGTGGAGACGAGGCAACAGCACTCCCTGTTCAGCTTCGTGGCAGGAGTTGTACTATGTGGAAGGCTTTCATCGTCGAAAAGAAGGCTCGTCGCATAAGAATGTAGTGCAGGGTTCGTAGTAAGCAAGTCGTTGACATCGCCGGGAAATGAAAAACTACTTACTGTCGTGGTTATCGCAAGCATTTATGATCGCAGCAGAAAAATACTAACGTCGTGGGTCCCGGTGAAATTAATTATCGTCAGCTTTTCCATCGTTCAAAAAGAAAAATCGGTCTCTAATTCCAATGACAAATCCGCGTCGTGGTAGAGTTCGGTATAATCGCGAAGAACCGTCAGTACGTCTTCGGCCTGTCGTCGTGTTTTGCTGCCGTCGCTTTCACTACTGGGAAGGCCGTCCTCGCTTGGGGCGGTGTGTCTTTCAGAAAAATGCAAGAACTGTTGCTTAACCAAGTTCACCTCTAGACCTCCGCGGTCGCAAGACCGTTATTGTTGGACCGAAAATGGAGGACGGTTTTTCTTAAAGTGAAAAGATCCACGATTTTTGCAATTCACCAAAAACAAAAATCATGTCCTCGGCACATCAAAATACGAACAACTCCGCCGCAAGCGGCCCCTTTCTGCGCGTGGCGCACGCTCGGAGTAGCATTGGCAGCTTTTCAACAGGCAATAGTACAGGTTCTGCGTCCTTTCGACGTACGTCGAATGGGGGCAATGGAAATACTAGGAGGACAGGGGTTGCTGCGTCTTCGTCAACCTACGGCAGAAGTAAACAGCCGAGTCGGAGCGCCGCTGCAAGTCGGGGTAGTGCAAGCGGTTCTGGAGCTGGGTCTACTTTTTTGCCGCAGGATAACACCCCTCACCGCCCGCTGCTTTCCGAGGATATCTACATGTACGAGGGCAGCCACGCCGCGAGCGCAGCGGGGGAAATTGTAAGCGCTCCCAACAACAACACTCCGAGCGAGGTCGGCCAGACCACGGGTGGCGAAGCGATTTCCCCAATCCGCGACTACGATGTGGTGATTGGGCGGAACAACTTATGCCTTGGACGGTCGTTAACATACAGAAGGGTGAATTTGCAGTGAATTTGTATTGCATGACTTGCATTTATTGCTTTAAAAGAGAAGTACGCAGCGCAAAGGGCTGGACACGAGCCCAAGCAGCCCACGCAGCGTGAAGGGCTGCTCGTCGCCCGCTGGCACTTGCAGCACCGAAAGAAGTGGTCTTGCGGGGGTCCGCCGGACTGTGTAGTGCATATGTAACCAAGCCCCAAAACCCGGAGTTTCTCGTGCGGTAGCGAATTTTGAATAGGCACCTTGGGCCAGAATTCACCCACGGCTTTTTCAAAATTCACCCCAAAATTCACCGAGCCCCGTTTTTCGATCGTGATAAGCAAACTTTAGAGCAGAAAAGTGCCCAAAAAAGTGCACAGGTGGGCCCTGGGAAGTGGGGCCGAGGGGAAGAGACAGGCGCCCTCTGCTGCACTCAGCCCGTCTATACTCTGCCGAAAAGGCCTGGCGAGTTCACGCGCCTGCCGGATAGACGCGTCAAAGCTCTCTGTCTGGTCCTTTCGCCCTTGTTTTCTCGCCTTCTTGCCTAATTTGCATGCGCTTGCTCGCAGCCTTTCTTTTTGGCGTCTTTGCCGCGGCTGCTGCAGTGCTCTGATGCAAGCACAGGGAGGCGCATAGACATGGCCAAAGAACGGCACCCAGGCCATGTCTAGAAGAAGCTAGCTGCCCGCCGCATAAGCCTTGGCAACTTCTGCGGTGTGCAGAACCCACTTCCCAGAAGGGCAAAAGGGACAATGTCCCGGCGGACTCATCTGCATTTTGTCATGCAAAAATCACTACAGATTCACCACTTCTCATGCTAACGGGTGTTAAAGCTCTAGCCAACAACACCCAGAGTGGTGGCGAAGCGATTTCCCCAATCCGCGACTACGATGTGGTCATTGGGCGGAACAGCAGTAGTGGGTTAAGCGGAGCGGGAACTGTTACCGGTACGACAACCGGTGCTCGTACTTCCTCCGGTAGTAAAGGAGAGCTACCAGTCCGCAATTCTCTCAAACGGCAGTACACCGGTGCACTGGCGGAACCTCTGCTGTCCGAAGAAGAGAAGCAACTGGCGAAGTTTGTGGTCGAAAACGAGCTGCCGGTTGGGGATCTTCATGCGGGAGATGATAACACGCCGCAAGTCGTGGATCACCACGGTGATGATCACAAAACCGGCGCTAAACACCTCTTCCACTACAATTCTTACCGGCTCCACAAAAAATCGTTTCAAAGGTTAAAGAACTCCCTGAACACCGGCGGTGTGCAGCAACACCACCAGCGGAAGTACTGGTTATGAACTGCAAAAGTATCGTACTCGTATAAATGCATTACAAATTTCCTCAGCGTGAGAAATAAAATCTGTAATGCGGATTTACTTTCAAAGAAAGATTTGTAATGCATGACTGCAGTACGAGTGCGATGCTTTTGCATTTCATACTGGTGTCGGCGAAACAAATACGAGTTTGTGGCGTTTTTGGACAGCTTTGAGGTCTTGGTCGCGGCAACCTGCTACATGTTATTCTGTCTCATGCTCGGGACCTTTCACTACTACTTCTCCATGAGCACCGCGAAGGTTTACACTGATGTAGACCTGCATCATAACGTCTACGAGGACGACCTCATTTCCTCCCACCGCAACATTTGGATCGACGGCATGTACTGGGCGGTGGTGACGTTTACCACCGTGGGGTACGGTGATGTCATCCCCGGCAGCCCGCACGACAAGCAGAATCCGCAGCATTTGTGCAGCCCTGACAATGCGTCGTACTGCCATATCGACGAAACCATGCTGATTGTGCTGATTTGGTACATGGTGGTGTCTAACATCCTGATCGTCGCTATCTTGGGGAATTACATGGTGAACGCAACGCGGCAGTCGTCGGCTGTCCGCACGGGGATTTACCGGGTCACACTGGTGGTCGTTTACTATGCATTTTGCAAAAGTTGTTGTACTATCGTATGATCATCGCATGACATTTGCAATAGGAAAATAGAAGAACTTGTCATGCAGTGATTCAGTGGGAGAAACTGAAACAGTGTCTGTCATGCTATCTCTGCGACCACACTCCGTAATATTACAACTTTTGCCAAGCATACCATTCTCATCGTCGGCATGTTTGGGTTTCACGTCACGGACGGGCGGTCAAGCGCGCACGAGATGTTCTATTTCGTTTCGGTCACCTCCACCACCGTTGGCTACGGCGACTTTGTGCCCGACGGAAACGATGGGAAGCTGTTCGCGATTTACGCAACGCAAAAGTATCGTACCAGTTGGTAATTATCGCATTACAAATTTTTTTAGAATCAGAAATGGAACTTGTCATGCGGAAACGAGTCGCAACAGCGCATCTGTCATGCAAGATTGCGATTACCACGACCACGATACAACTTTTGCACAGGATACGATTGTGTACATCACGATGTCAACGATCGTCGTAGCTTCCTCCATCGCGGGACTGATGGACTTGTTCGTGGAGTTGAGAAACGAAAGGTCGGTCCGAAGATTTTTACTTGACGGAGATATCAAGCGAGAATTACTGCGGCAGGCACAGCTGGAAACGGGGGAAACGGTCATCACGGAAGCTGAGTACATTTACTTCATGCTCACGCAGGTGAACCTGTGTACCCCGGCGACGGTGACGGCGTTTATCGTGAGGAAAAATCCCCCTTCCCCATACTGAAAAAGGATACTTCTGAAAATATGTGATGCTGATTTGTGACCACAAATTGTCTCTGTGTTGCTGGAAGGCAAATCCAGAGACTCCGCTGCGTTTTGCAGGCAATCTGTAATGCTGTGTGGCCTACAGAGGACGCGCCTGCCTTGTTGGGCACCTACACCAAAACGCCCCTGCTCCGGCTTTGTATCTGCCTGCAGTTCTCTACTGCAAGACAAATCCGACTTGCGTACACAAATCCCGCATCGCAGATTTCCACTTTGATATGGGGAGGGGGGATCTTTCATTTTGATAGCGTTGCGGCTTTCCTTTGAGATGGTCGCGGAGGAGGAACTGGAGGAAGAATTAGAACAAGCGGGTGATCATGAACCACAGCACAACCTCACCGGCAACGTCGATCTAGCGAAGCTGGAACACCTCGCAGCGAGACAGCTGCCGGAGGGGAGTGTGTACGATGAAGATGGCAGCAGTAGTGTCGCTAGAGCGACTATCGCAAGAAAAAACTGTCTCAGTCTTAAATCTTTGCAGAGCCAGCAATACAAATTTGCGAAGCAAGAAACAAAAAATCTCTGATGCGTTCAAACAGCAATGGAAAACACCTCCTATGAAGTGCGACTTTCTTCCATCTCCGGCATGACAAAAAACTGTTTCAAGGAAGTTGCGCATTACAAGTTGAGACTGAGACTGTTTTTTCTCACGATAGAGACCGATCAGGCAGGTGGAAGCCGCTTCTCGTCCAAGGTGAGCGAATACCAAGGCTTGCTAAGTATCAAATGCAAATATGTCTGGGTCTGGAACATTCTAAACTTGTGATGCTGTCTCTGCATTCTGAAAAAAATTGTATTGCATGACCAGCAAGAGGACTCTAGTTTGTGCTACGCGGAGCGGGCATTTCTCATGCTGTAGAGGTATCACAAAGCGCTCTAAAAATCTGTGATGCTACGGCATGCCTCACGGACATCATGGGTCATGAAAAATATGCATGACAAATCTAGAAATCTTCCAGACCCAGACACTTTTGCATTTCATATTAAGGGGGAATAGTACTACGAGTGCGGCCGGCGTGGTTACGGTCGACTTGCAGGCGGGTGGCGCAGATGATCAGGCGGAAGAGGAGGTGGACGAGGGGAAATACTTGCTGTGATGAAAACGGTCGGGTTAGTACTGGAAAACCTTTATTTTTCGTCATCGCTGGCGGGGTGGTTTTTTTGCACTAAGAGGTACTATCACTAGAGATGTTCGGGTTAGCAAACTTGATTTGTTTTGAGTTGTTTCTACCATTGGTATTCAAACAAGCTATCAGTTTCAGGCTTGTAGTTCCGTTTTTCGTTCAAAACAGTTGCAGAATTTTTTTTTCTTATTTAGCAAGAAAGTCAAATAGCCATAGAAATATGCACGCTACAACTATGTTTCTCCTCTTTTGTTGCTTATGGTTTGGAAAATTAGCTTTTCGAATTTGGATAATCTAGCTCCGCACAGAAATTTGTAAAATTAACGTTGAAAAGTAGGTACGTAAGTACACTTTGGAGATGAGAATGCTGTACACCATGGAACCGAGAATTTTTTGCACTCCGACTTGATTCTGTATCTGTAGATAGCTGTTGAATCATTCATAGTTGAATCCAGAAGGTCTTCGCTCGATATGAAAAACTCTCGATCAGCAGGGGGATCATCAGGCACGGTTCCTAGAAACGAAAATTGTTTCTCTGGTCCTTGAAGATGTGGAGAGTGCATCACTTTAGTAAAAACACGACTCAACATCAAAGATCACGCAAAAAGCCAACTACATAATGATCCACCACTCGGTAGTGCGCTCAAGAATATGAACATCAACGGGAGTCACAAAACGAGATCAACCGCTCCTTCTCGAAAGCAAAGATCAAAAAAGATCGAAAATGAATAGCACGCTCATCGGAAAAACAATTTCAATTACGAGGGTATGTGCGAAATTCGCCGACGGCGAAAGGGCCAGCTTTTGCAGCCTTCACGCAAAGTAGCAGAAATTAGTTTGTGCCAACACAATCACTCCCGATGTCTTGCCATCTTAACAGAGGAACTGGCTGGTTACGGATGGAAAAAAAATGTCTGCTTGAAGATATTATACTAGGGAGAACTAGTACGTATGAAATAGTTTACTGCTTGAAACAACAGACGGCCTGATAGTGCAACAACACATTCAACACGACCAGAACGGCGGTTGAAGAAGAGAAACCGCGCTTGCGGTTCTTGCAGAAGTTTCAACTAGTCTGTATTTAAAAGTTCTCTTGCAAATTGCAATTGTTACATCACAAGATTCTTGTTTCTATACCAAATAAAAGCCCCACAACTACCACAAAATGCCGCAAAACGAGTACATCGAGGAGCACCAGCGCCGGTTCGGTAAGCGCCTGGACCATATGGATTGCAAAAATGTCTGTGTCTGGAAGAATGGAACTTGTCATGCTGTCTGCGGATTCTAAAAGTATCTGTGTTGCATGAGCAGCAAGAGGAGTCAGTCTGTGGCACGTCGCGGAGAGGGCATAATTTCTCATGCGTAATTAGCATCAAGAAGCTCTCAAAAAATCTGTTGTGCTACTAGCACCAGCATCACAGACCTCATTGGTGATGCGAAATGTGCATGACAAGCCCCGACTCTTCCAGACCCAGACACTTTTGCATTTGATAGACCATGAGGAGCGAAAGCGGAAGAAGCAGGCCAGGGAAGTGAAGAAGAATGCCAAACTCGCGAAAAAATTGACCGGGATCTATCCTATGTAAAAACGTCCCCACCCCAGAGTCAAGATGGGGATTTTGCAGCACAAACCTTGAAGTTTTGGGAACCACGCATGACAAATTGCAGGCTGTAGCGTAGTGCAGTTTAGCAAGGGAAGCCGCATAACAAATCGATATCCTTAGGCTGTTTACAGCATTACAAGTTCCAAAACACAATTGATAATGCCCCGCATGGGATCGCGCATTACAAACGCTCTTGTGCTTGCAGATCTGCATCACAACTCTGGGGTGGGGACGTTTTTACTCAGGATAGGATCAAGGCAAAAATCTTCCACAAGAAGCGGTACACCGAGAAGGCACAGATGAAAAAGACTTTGAAAGTATCACAAGGAAAAATCCCCCTTCCCCATATCAAAACGGAATCTCTCATGCTGGATTTCCATACACAAATCAGATTTGTCTTGCAGTAGAGGAATGCAGGCATATGCCCAGCCTCAGTCGAGAGGTTTTGACGTAGGCGCCTAGCATGACAAACGTGTATGCTCTAAGCCAAACAGCATCACAAACCGCCTGCAAAATGCGGAACGCTTTCTGGACTTGCCTTCTTGCAAGACAGACAGGATTTGAGGTCGCAAATGCGCATCACAAATTATCAGACGGATACGCTTTCGATATGGGGAGGGGGGATTTTTCCTTTGGATAGAAAGCGCACGAGGAGAAGGATGCCGATAAGAAACCAGATGAGGACAACGTGCCCAAGGGGGCAATACCAAGTTACTTGCTGGACAGGGAACAGCAGGCGCGAACGAAGGTTTTGAGTAACATGATCAAACAAAAGAGGAAGGAGAAAGCCGGGAAGTGGCAAGTGCCAGTGCCGAAGGTATAGGATTTTTTTTGTCATGCGAAGTGGAGATTTAAACAGCTGTTTCTGATGCAGATTTTGGCATTGACAATCAACACATGCGTGATCATGATGTTTCGCAATTCTCTTCAGGTGAAAGCAATGACAGAGGACGAAATGTTCAAAATTATGCGAACGGGTAAGAGGAAGAAGAAAGCGTGGAAGCGCGTGGTCAACAAGGTCTGCTTCGTCGGGGAAAATTTTACGAGGAAAAACCCAAAATTTGAAAGGTATGGAAAGATTGTGCTAATGTGAGTTTTCATTTTGTAATGGTGATTTTTGCATCAGGATGTCGATTTTTTTTTTACACAAAATGGAATTATACTTTTCGACGCCCGTCGGCGAACATGGTCCGCTTGTTATGCGCAACACAAATTATAGATGTCTCAAACGACGCAATGAATAATACTACAGGTTTATCCGCCCCTCGTCCCTGCGATTCAAGAAGGCGCACGTGACGCACCCGGAACTGAAAACGACGTTTCATCTGGATATTGTCGGCGTGAAGAAGAACCCGCAGTCCGGGCTGTACACCTCATTAGGCGTGATTACGAAGGGTACGGTATTGGAGGTCAACGTGTCGGAGCTGGGGCTGGTCACGCAGACGGGAAAGGTCGTGTGGGCGAAGTACGCACAGGTGACAAATAACCCGGAAATGGACGGCTGCATCAACGCGGTCCTGCTGGTGTAAGTGGAGTCATGGGAGTGGAATTGTTTCTTGGCGGTGGAAAGACAAAATTTCTTCACACAGTGGCAAGAAGAGGTTGAAGAAGTTGTCCACGTGCTCACACTCTTACTACGCTTTAAACGGATGCGAAAAAGCTGTTTGCTCCACTGCGAGTCGCGATTTTTTCTGAATGCGAAAAAGAGGAAAAGAAGGAAAGCACAATGCTTCGAAAGTTGTGCGCAGTGTTATTCTTTTACGTACTTGGGTGTTCGTGTTCCAGGCGAATTGATAAGGAACGTCGCAGGGCTTGCGTCGCTGCAGGTTTTTGCTAGCGTTGCACTGATTTCATTGCCCCATTTCTTTGCACAGGGAAGACGGCGGGCCTGCGAAGTGTGCGGAGGGCGATGGCTGGGACTTCGGCGCCCACTTGGCCGCGATGGAGCGGGAAGTCGCTGCAGAGCGGCCCCCCATGCTGGAGGGCTTGGGCCCTGCCGGGCCCGCTTCTGGGGATGAGTCTGCTGATGCGGCGGAAGCCAGCCCGGGCGCCGGCCGGCCCCGCGACGGCCCCCGCATTTGGGGAATCTGCGACGGAAGTGGGCACAGCAGGGCCAGCCCCCCCCCGCGGGCGGCCAGAGCTAACAAGGCGGGCGCCCGGGCCGGCCGCGCTCTTTTTTTGGGCCCTCGCACTTCCGGCGCCCCCGCGGCTTTTCGCAGCGCCCGCGCATTTCGCCGCCCCCAAGCGCTCGCGCGCCAGGCGCCGCCCGGCCCGCCTGCGCAACTGCGGAACAGGCCGAAGCGCGCATCTGCCCGGCCGGAGTGTGCCAGTGCTGACCGGGCCGCGCACACGGGCAGAGCTGTTTTCGGTCACGAGGACGAACCAGCCAAACGGACTGCGCCCCGTGCCGCCGGGCTCTGAAGTAGCGGCAGCAGCCGCGGCGGTCCGCGCCCCCCGCCTCGGCGAAGGCGCGGGCCCTTGGTAGTTTCAGGGGCGGCGCGCCCCGGGGCCCGCCCAAGCGCGCGCGCGGCGCCTGCCGCTGGCGCGGGCGCCCCCTGTTGCGGCCCTAATGTCTTCGGCAATGTAGCGCGCGCGCGCCCCGCCGGCCCGAGGACCCGTGCCAAGCAAATTCCGGCCCTTAGTTGAGGCCCCGCTGCCGTCACTTCGGGCGTGCCCGAGGCCCCCCGCGCGGCCGCGGCGATCGGCCGCGGCCTTCTGTCCACGCGCCGCGCCGCGCTTTTTGGCGCGCCGCAGCTGCGGCCGCTATTTGTACTCACTCTAGAGCGAGAAAGGGGTCCTGCGCTACTACCTGACTGCCCTGTATTCCCACCAGCTCGCCCTCCGAGCTGGACGCCTGAGCGACGCAACGAACGCCCTGGCATTCCACCCTGTTCTACAACTTCCGTCCAAATATTCATTTATTGGCTGGGGAGTAGTGCTACTGTTTCACAGCAACTGAGAGTCGAGAGTGAGTCATTTACTACGCTGCCGTGGCTTGTTTTTCTTGTTCGGCGGCACCATCGTGGTGGCGCGCACTTCATCTTGTCGGTGGGTAAAAGAACGTTTCTGAGTTCTGTCCTTTCTGAGTTCTGTCCTCCTGCGTGCTAATAAATTCAAGTAGAAGTACGACAGCAGTCGCATGTAAGTATCTATCATGTAGTCCGTCATCCACCTCTCACGCGGATCGCTGCGTAAATAAAAAGTCAACTCAAAAAAAATGTTCGCCTTTACCGTTTTCTCCCGCTCTCTGAACGAGCGTGACGCGCGGGAGGCCTCGACGGATACGACGCACGCCACGCTGGAGTCCGAGTTATCCTCAGTGAAAACGCCCCCACGACCCTAGCCTCAAGATCCGCTTTTTGCTACACAGACCAAGAAGCTTTGGCTGTTGCGCATGACAAGGTTCGGCCTCTGGTGTGGTTGCGTTTGGCTAGTGAAGCCACATCACAAATCTGACTTCTTATGCTGATTAGAGCATTCCAAAGTTGTCCCAGACAGCATGAGAAAACGCTCATCATGGGGCTGTGCATGACACACAATCTCGGTATGCAATTTTGCATGACAGAGCCTCTGGCTCTGGGATGGGGACGCTTTTGTTCCGGATACGAGCACGATAGAGTGTACAATCCGCAGTTCGCGGCGGCGCCGGATGACCGAGGGCACGGCTTCGACTCGCAGAAAGTGCAGCGGTTGCCGTATTGAATTTATTTTTTGATGTTTGTGATGCGAAGATTACTAACACCAGTACCAGTAGGACCAAAATATTTGATGCTAGGTCGTTGATTCGAGCTGTAGATCAGTGCGCTCTATGGTACATACAGCACGGAAAGTATAAAGCCAAAAATTATAAAACGTCTGTACAACGAATTATACATCACAGTTACTTCGAAGCCCGACAAGGTGTTCTGTGGGAAAAGCGCGAGCACATGGCGATCAACGATTTGATCGCACGGGAAGTGCAGGTCGAATGCGGGCCGGAGCAGGACGATTTGATCAATTGCCGCATGGACCGGACCTGGACCAGCAACAAATGTCGGGAGTACGAGTACATCTGGCGACGGTGCAGCAGTCGGCCGAAGGAGTGGTTGGCGAAGCGGAGGTATGGATTGCAAAAATGTCTGGGTCTGGAAGAATGCAAGATTTGTGATGCAGGTTTTCCATGACCCATGAGGTCTGGAATGCGAGACCCAGCGTGACAGATTCTTTGAGGTCTATATCATGCCTTTCCTGCATGAGAAACTCCCTCTCAAATTGGTCAAAAGCGGGCAGCTTTTGGCACTCACGCAACACAGATTGTTGCATCATTTAGATTTAGCACGACAAGTTCAAATCTTCCAGGGCCAGACATTTTTGCAGTTGATAGGAGACGGGAGTTGGCCGTGCAGCGGATCGAAAACGGGGAGAGCTTGATGTTTTCCTTATGAAGTGCAAAAATGTTGTCTGGGTCTGGGAACTTGTGATGCTAAAATGTGCATGAGGAAAACACTGCCGAATGCAGTCCGGCATGACAACTTCCCAAAACGCTTTCTCATAGGCAATCCGCATCAGAAGCTGCGTTTTTGCATGACAAAAGAGGCTGCGACTTTTGTTGGTTATGCAATACAGATTTTCTAGGTATGGAAAGCTAGCATTACAAGTTCCAACCTTCCAGACCCAGACACTTTTACAATCCATATTCCTCCTTAATGAGCAACGTGAACAAAATGTTCGCGGAAAAAGACGCGTTCAGCATGTTTACCGACCACGAATATTTCGACGGGGAAAGGGGGACGGAGTCGTTTAGGAGTTATTAGGGCGGGGAATGATGTTTATTTACTCCCTTACTTGGCGGCGCGGTCGAAGATACGGATTGGTAAGACTCCTGCGCCACTTTCGCGAAGCGGCTAATTTAGCGCCGGAGGAGGAGAATCCGGTCCGGGATTTTTGCGAGCGGCATATTTTGAATTTTTGACGGACCACTACCAGTCCACTTGAAAAATCCGGTCGGTGTGGATTTGTGGGGACGGGATGGTGGGGGTTTCCGACCGCGTGGCGTTTTTGGGAACAGATGTTTCTGTGAAGTAGAACAAGAGCAGAGCAGGATATCATGCTTGTGTAGCAGAAGTTCTGCAGATTATAGGTGGATCGAAGTAGAAGACACGGCTTCTTCCGCAGTACTACACGACCTGCGGGCAAAAGAGAAACATGGTCTAGTAGGAAAATGTCGTGTCGAAAATTCGCAGTACTCCTGCGTCACAGGCACGGAGAAGATAGTACCCACCGCAGAATACGACTCACAACTTGCAGCGGTGCATTATTTTGTCCCACCATGTCGTGAACTGGTGACACACTAAGGGTCGTTGTTCCTGTATTTTCAGCCTCTCAGCCTGATTGAAAAAGATCCGTTCACTCCTCAAGCGTACTCTCGAAAACAAAAATTGATGATGATCACGGAAATGTTTTATCAACCCGCACGGCAGTACGCAAAAAAGATCAGAAGCGCCTCCATTTGAGAATTTTCTGCACTGAAAAATACCACGATCCGCTGCTTTTGAAAGTTTGGTTTTTGGAAATTACAAATGCAGATCTTCAGAAGTACTGCGACAATTTTCCTCGAGATATTTCCTTTCCAACAACCTGAATGAATTTCACTTTTCTCTACCCACAGGCCGCCGGTTCAAATAGTTATCTAGAGCTGTTCTCTTTTTCTTTACTTCAAAATTTATCCGCGAAACTCATTCTCTTATTGTTTTTCCTTAGCTGAAAGACAAATAATCGCTAGAAACAACGACAGCTCTCCTGTTTTTCTACAACGACCACAAACCCCTAAAAATGGCGACCTCCACCCCGACCGTGAACTGGGCCCAGCGCCCGGGATCAGTGTTCGTCACGATTGACGTGAAGGACTGCAAGGAGCCGAAGATCGACCTGCAGGAGAAGAAACTGTCCTTTTCCGGTGTTTATCCAGTGCAAAAGTGTCGTACTCGTAGTGACTGATTGCAGTTCTGCATTACAAATCTTTTTCCTACGGTCAATGAGCAATACAAATTCCATTTCTCATGCTGATGAAATTTGTAATGCATAATTAATATTACGAGTCCGATGCTTTTGCAATGCATAGCGTTGACGGCGCAGGCAAGAGCTACGCATTCGACCTGGAACTCTTCAAGGAAATCGACGTCGCAGAAAGCAAGATAAATAGTACAGTTTTTTGCTGCCTTTTTTATTTTTGTCATGCGCACTTCCTATGAGTAAGCCATTTCGAAATTTGTCATGCTGACTGCGCAGAGAAATCAATTTTGTTATGCGAGTTGCACAATTTAAATGAATTATCAACAACAGACCGACGCGTCATTGAGCTCCTCCTTGCCAAGAAGGAAGAGGAGTCCTGGACAAGTCTTTCTACCACGAAGAAGCTATGAAGAGCGCAAAAGTTTCGTAAACTCGTAGTACTGCATTACCAATTTTTTCACTAACGTAGATCCGCATTACAAGTAACAAATAACTCCATTTCTAATGCTGAGGAAATTTGTAATGCAAGCTCTACTAGAAGTGCGACACTTTTGCAATGCATGAAAGCTCTCCTACGTGAAGATCGATTGGAACAAGTGGGTCGACTCTGACGATGAGGGTGAGGACTTTGACACGGCCGGCATGGAAGGCATGGGCGGCGGTATGGGTGGCGGTATGGGCGGCATGGGCGGCGGCATGCCGGGAATGCCAGGAATGGGCGGCATGGACTTCAGTACTATAATGATTTTTTTTTGATTAATTTAATTTGAGGAACAGCTTGTTTCTTGCAGGAGAACATGGATATAGTAGTATGTTTCGTTTTGCTTGTGATCTTCGACCATGATATCAGAGGACGCCACTACTGCTTTGTCTCGACATGTTCTTTCGGCATGCTAAATAAACTCAAGTTTGTCATGCAAAAACACTATCAGGTAAGATGATGGGTGGTATGGGCGGCGGCGGCATGCCGGGAATGGGCGGTGATGGCGGAATGGGCGGCATGGACATGGAAGCTCTCATATCGTGAGCAAAAACGTCCCCACCCGAGAGTCAAGATGAGGATCTCGCAACACAAGTCGAGAAGTTTTAGGAGCCAAGCATGACAGGTTCGTCTCTGTATTGTAGTGCAGTTTAGCATAAGTACAGCCGCAACACAAATCCATCTACTCAACCTATTTACAGCATTACAAAGTCCAAAACACGATGGGAAACGCCTCTTATGCGGACGCGCATTACAAATCTTCCTGTGGCTGCAAATCTGCATGACAGCTACGGGGTGGGGACGTTTTTACTCAGGATATCTCATGAAGCAGATGGGAGGCATGGGTGGCGGCGGTATGCCGGGTATGGGTGGCGATGACGACGTATCCATGGCAAATATGTCTGGGTCTGGAAACTTGTGATGCAAGTTCGTGAACAATAAGTGCGCTGTAGTGCGCTGCCAAGCATGACAAATTTTTTCGTGCTTCTGTGATGCGTCTTTCGCATGAGAAATTGCGCTTTTGCACGACAGGGAAGAGGACATCTTGGTGGCCATGCAATACAGAGTGCAGAGTCTTGCCAGACTAGCATGACAAATCTCGCAATCTTCGAGACCCAGACATATTCGCATTTGATACGACGACGACAGCGATGACGAGGACTTGCCGGACCTGGATGCCCCGGTTGGTGGTGAGGACGGTGAGGGAGCGGAAGAGCCCACTGGTATAGTTTGTTGATTTGTCATGCTAAAAATCTATCACTTGCTGGTGCAGACAAAAGACCTTTATTGTCCTTCGCTTATATGTTTTTCCGAATGACAAAGTGAAGAAATCCAATTATTGCGCAAACTTCTCAAATCAGAGTCAAAGCCGGTCATTGAAGTCGACACGCCGGCGGGTGAGGCTGTTGGAGCGTAAATCGTGCAGTATAATGCAAATCCTGCATGACAAACAGAAGCGCAGGAAGAACAATCGGCGACCCAGAAGAATCTTCGAAAATAATGCACAACATCTTCTGCATCTGCAGTAACATCTTTCGGGATAATTCATTGCTTGAAATGTAACGCTTGAAATGTAACGCATTCTTTCGGGATAATTCATTGACAAGTCAACGTACAAAAACCCATTAGTACAGCAAGACAACAGCAACCCTTATTTTATGTTTATGCTAAAAGTACAAAACCTCTGAACAAAACCTTTGAATTTAACTATGCTATCGAGCAATGATCACGCTGATTTCTTTCTGATGTATCACGTAGTTATAGACGAGCTATGCTTTTCTGCATACAATGTCATCGACAAATTGCAAGAAATTTTCAAAAAACGCGAGAAGCTATTGCTTGGGTTAGTCAAATGCAATATGCAAGAACACGAACGATAAAGGAGTTTTTGACAATCGAGTGGCAAAAGGAGCAGTGTAGCTTAGAAGGCTGCAATTATGATAGTCTTTCCACAGGCAGCATCACCGACAGATGCTGTACACCCGCACGACAAACCAAGAATTGTTGCCCCGATTTTTTAGCAGCGTCTAACACGACGCTGCGATCATTACGAGACTTGGCCACCTTGGCACGCTGCGAATCACAGTGTGGGGATTGCTAGAACGAGGATCCTGTAAGCCGATAAAGAGGCGAGCAAAGTGTTATTGTCTTCTACTTGTTCCTAGTCGACGTGGTTTTCTCTTCGTGTAAATCTAAAACCTGAATGCTGTTTCTTCCGGTTCGCCGTCGCTAGAGGATTTTCTTGCTGGATCGGTGCATCGCAACCTTTATCACATTGACTCGGATGTTTCAGTTTCATCGGTATCACACTTCGGTCGGTGTCTGTTTCTGCATTTGTGTTATTCTTCAATTCCTATCTGCATTCTTAGGTCGCCGTGTAAAAATAGTCTTGATTCTCGGTTTTGTCGTGCCGTCTCAGTGAGATTTTTCTAACGTCTGAATGTAAGACTAAGACTCTTTCACATTTGCATAGTTTCGAACTCTTGATTTTCATTTTTGTCTTCGTCTACTTGTTCTTTCCAAGGTCAAAATGGAGTTCTTCGTCATGAGAAAAATTCTTTGTGTTTCTTTGCTTATCGCCGCTGTCGGCCAACCGCGGACAGTAATTGCAGCAGCACCTCGCTTTGCATCAAGATCCGGCGAGGAGGGTGGTTTTCTTCTCAACATTGTGCCGCAGACGTATTGGTATCAGGACAACGCCCACGTCAAAAATGACAATCATTCGCCCCTTCTACATCCACTGAAACCTCCTGCTCCGCCCGACAGTTGCGACAAAAAGCAGGGTTTTGACATCGAGATCGTGAAAGCGCAGCATCCGCCAAGACAACAAACTTCCGATAAAGTACTTGAGAAAGAAATAGACTATTCCGCCCCAGACCCACCTTCCGTCGTCCAGGCCACCTGGCGAATCTTACCGCTGAAAGCGAAGGAGATCTGGTTTGCGACCAAGGAGGCTTTTGGGAATTTCCGCTTTTACCCGCACGCGCGGTCACGCTGGAGTTACGGGCGGGAGAAGGATTTTCAGATTTTCTCCGCAAATGGGACGAGTATTGTGGTTCAGCAGAACATCACGGTGAGGACGTTTCCGATACTAGAGGGTACAAGTAGTGGTGTAGCTGATAACAACAAAGAGACGGACCAGCAAGCTGGTAAAAAGAGAAAGCTTTTCCGCAGCTCCCGGCTCTTCGGAGAGGGAGCAGCTCGTGGTGCGGGTAAAAAACCAGTTTCAACATCCGAGCGACAGCATGATCTCTTTCCCTGGTCCAGACACGAGTTGGTGACGGTGAACATGACGTTTTCGCTGGTGAAGCCATCCGAAGACCCCACCGTTTCTTTGAAAACTTCGGTGGAGATTCCGGACCAAGTCGGACATTCTTTGAAACCGACAACTAGCTTCTCGAAACAGGGCACCACTGCGTTCGTCTTGAATGCTGCTGGCCGCGCGATCCAGTTCGAACTGGACTGGAAGATGCTGTTTCCTGGTTCTTCGAGCACGATCGTGAAGGGAAATCAGCATGACAAAGATGTAAGTTCCAGTTCCTGCGCGAACTGCATGACGAAGGTGAAGAACCCAGCAAAACTATCCCGCCCCCAACTTCACCGCCGAATCGTTGGCCTTGGCCCGCAGTACAGCTACAGTGATTTAACAGACCAGGGTCCGATCCAGCTTTTTTCTCAGGAGCAAGGTGCCGGGCGCGGGAAGGAGCCGATCACTTTCTTCGCGAATTCGTTTTACCCCTTTGCCGGGGGCGATGCGTTTGCGAGTTACAGCACCGTGCCGGTGTGGATGGATCTGGATACAGGTACACCTACTACCGGAGAAATAAATTCAACAACAACTTCTCATGCAGTTCTAGTCACGGCGAAGGAGTATGCGATGGTGGATTTTAAAACAACGACCAGTGGGAAAACGAGCATAGGAGATTGGATTTGTGATTCGAAATTGCATGACAACAAGAACAAATTCCAAGACAACACTACCACCAACGGTTTAACAGTCGGGACCAGCTTGTCTCTCGTGTTCATGAAGGATTGGGTGCTGAACGAAACTAGCAGTACCAAAGTCCATGAATTTGAAACGAGACTGGTCCTGCTACCCCCGATGGCAGCTTCAAACAGCAGCAACGCATCCGGAGTTGTACCTCCACCGCGAATCATGTATTCAGGCACTAGTACAACGCCAACAGAACAGCTGGTTTTGAAAATCAACGAACAGATCGCGGATTTGTACAAAAAGTCGTACACAACTGCAGAAGTAAGTGCGCCTACCATTCCGAAGACGCAGGAGAAACAGACACCGTCTAGCAGCACGGCGCAAGAACACAAATCCGCCAGGAGCAGCGCAACCACTACCTCTACGCTACGACCACTTTTCCAGCCCTACCAAATCCCTTCCTGGGTGTCCGAAAACGGGGCGATTTTAGGGTTGGAGGGCGGGATGGAGAAAGTGGAGAGACGATTGACTAAAGTTTACAACTCCACTATGCTGTGTAAAATCATCCCCACCCTTGAGTTGTATATGCAAATCTAAATCTGCATGCTTAAAATGTTTCTCATGCGGAGACCCATGAGAGGCGTTTTCTAGTGGCTATTTCAGATTTGTCATGCTCCAGTCAGCATGACAGACTGGATCTATGACGCTGGTGAACTAGCTAAACTTGACTAAGTTGCAAGCTTAAATTTGTCATGCGCGACAGCCAAAGCTTAGAAATTTGTGTACCGCAGATTTCCAATCTTGACTATGGTGTGGGGACGTTTTTAGTCAGGATATCCACTCCGAAACCAAAAATCGCCGCAGTGTGGATCCAGGACTGGTCTGGGTTAGTAACTATCCTGAGTATAAACGTCCCCACCCCGGACTTGTCATTCAAATCTTCATGCCAAAAAAGTTTCTCATGCGGAGGTCCATGAGAAGCATTCTCAAGTCGTGTTTTGGAATTTGTGATGCTAGAATCAGCATTATATGAGAGACCTGTTACGCTGCTGAACTAGCTAAACAGAGTTACACTACAAACACAAACTTGTCATGCGGAACAGTCAAAGCTGGCTGGTTTGTCTAGCAGTTATTCGTGTTAGGCCATAGAAGGTTGCCACGTCGTTAGCGCAAGGTTTTGACTAGGTATGAAAACAAATAACCATCATAACAAAAGGCACAACAAAGATACCAGCACCTCCCCGGTGAAGGGGAGGTGTTTGTATGTTCATTCCTTTGTCTTCATTCTAAACCCACAGGCCTTTTTTTTTTTTTTTCAGTTCAGTGGAGGGATGAAGTCTTTGTATGCGGTCCCAGTTAAGACGCGAATTTGCAGGAGCTGTTCACAGTCAGGGCAAAAATTACGGACAAAAAAGCAGGGGGAGCATGGGTGTTCTATTTGTGTGCTGTGTGATAGGCTCAGGATCCTGAAGGTTTCGAATAAAAAGACTCTCTGAAGGCGGAGTACTAAGCACGTATGCAGGTAACAACATCCGGTATATGAATCGTTTGCATGATGTGAAAGTCTCCTGCTGCATTTTTGAAAGTGAGTGATATGTATGAGCACTGGTTGGGAACAGCAAATTTGTATGGCTAAGAAAAAATTCCAAAAGCGCAGTGGCGTCTGCGTCTTAGCAAAGGAGGGACTTGACTTCTATTGGCTTGGGACGAAGAGAAGGTCGCCAGCAAGGAAAGCAGGAAGGCAGAAAAAGGGAAAGAGGCGCCAGGTACGAATGGGTCTGCGACCTCCTTGCTATCGTGTTGCCGCACCATAGCGAGGTAAGTGTCAGACCCAGGGCCCTACCTGTTTATCGGAGCAGCAAACCAAGACTGAAGGGCTGGACGGGAAAGGTATTGACGTGTGAGTGCTCTGCGCCTGACACGTCACACATAGCAACAGAGATCAAACGGGCGACACGATTACACTTTTCGCCGATGTTGCTATCTGGAGGCAAATCGCAGTCGTATCACACCCCCGCGAGATAATAACACAGAATCGATCAGATAAGAAAAGGGCGAGACACGCAACTAGGGACGGTGCGCCTTTGTGCATCTATTTCTCATCGAGTCCAGCAGAATGAGCCAAGGACACTGCCACCAATCCGACAGCGGCCGCCCCGGGGTGGTAAGTGTCGTCCAGACCGACGGCAACATATTCTGCTGGGTGTGGGGAGTAGATTCCCAAAGGAGGAGGGAAGTATGTCAAAATATGCATGAAGGGAGCCTGCCCTCCCTGGGGGAGTTGGGCGCGCGATCTTGAATTACCTTCATTTGAATCAAAGTAAAGTTTTGCATGCGGAGGTAAGGCAAGTTCGTGCTGCAAATCAGTGGGAGGATTGGATAAGTTATTGCCTGAGGAAATTTTAGGCTGTCATGCATGATGTGCATTTCTATGTATGAAGTAGCCTTCACTTGGTGAAGCGTGCGTTGATTTGTATGGAATTTGTATAAGCATTTCCCCTTGCAATAATTTCTGGTAACATTCTAGCGGCAAGAATTGCACCAATCCAAACCTCCGCTGAGATGCAGAGTGACATACTCGAGGAAGGGCGCCTACCTCTTTGCGTGTTCGAACGATAAGAGTTCCTCTCCCTTTTCTTCTTTTTTTTTGCATGCGGGTAGCCGTGTATAGAGGCTGAGATCCCCTCGCGCAGGCAAAAAAAAAAAATTTCCCAGCTTGACTACGGGGTGGGCAGGTTTTTGCTCGGGATAGTAACCACCAGCTTCGCGAAGAGGGTGGTGTGGGACTGGAGATTGGATGAAAGTTACTATTATCAAATGTAAAAGTGTCTGGGTCTGGAAGAATGCGCGATTTGTCATGCAGCTTTTCCATGACCCATGAGGTCTGGAATGCAGGACCTAGCATGACAGATTCTGTGCGACCTTTCTCATGCCTATCCTGCATGAGAAACTGCCTCCCGACTTGGTCAAAACTGGACGACTTTTGGTAATCATGCAACACAGATTTTTGGATGCTGCAGATTTAGCATGACAAGTTGCATTCTTCCAGACCCAGACATTTTCACATTTGATAACTATTCCGGCTTTAAAGAATTTGTGGAGAAGTGGTGGAATTGCTGCAAAATCCGGGTGATGACGTATGTGAACCCGTATTTGTCTGCGACTTATTCAGATATGGAGCAGAAAACAGGAAGGCGAACACCATCACAAGGTAAAAATACTATCGCGGAAACTACACTAGCAACCGGCCATCAACAGCGTCGAGTGGAAACGGAAAGTGAATCACGGACGTTGAAAAATAACCATCTGCCAATGTTCCAAGAGGCGAAAATGTTGAATTATTTGGTGAAAGTTTTTAACACTTCTAGCTACGATCCAGCTGCGTCTGTTAGCAACCGATCCATCGCAAACGAAACCGTGATATTACCCTCCGCAACTGACGACTTCCGGTTCGGATTGCTGGATTTAGCGAGGGAAGAGGTCCGAGCATGGTTTACGGAGAAGTTGCTGTGCAATGTCATGATGACAAACATCGTTCCGGGCACGGAGTGCTACTACAAAAATCAGAGGAAGAATCCAAACGGAAAAAACGAGTCGACCAGCACCGCCCCACAACTTGCCTTGGTCCATGGTTGGATGGCGGATTTCGGAGAGTATCTACCCTTCTCCTATTTCAAACACGACGACGGTCAAAACCAGGACAACAGCACGAGTGAAAAAATTGTCTGGTCGATTGCAGATCACCACGATTATGCGGAGCAGTGGCAATTAGTGAACCGAATGGCGATCGAGAAGTATGAAAGTGCGAAATTGTTGTTGGGTAAGGAATTACCTCCGGTCGTTGATGTTGGAAAACAGCATGACAAACTACTTCCCGCTCGTCCAAATAAACTTTCCACAACGTCGTCAACCAAAACTGACATTTTTCCCTTTTTCCGCTCCGCCTCCCTCTTCACCTCAGAAATTCTCAACTCCCACTGGATGGGCGACCAAATGACCACCTGGGACGCGTGCGACGGCTTCCATTCCGCAGTGATTGGCGCAAGTAACGCTGGGTTCAGCAACTGGCGCAACATCCACAGCGATCTCGGCGGGTACACCATGACGGACGCGACCAGTTACAAGGTGCCCGGAACCGGTGACCGGATTATCATCGTCCCGCCGATCTACAGGTCGAACGAGCTACTGATCCGGTGGATGCAGTATTCCGCTTTCGCGGAGTCGGCTTTTCGGTCCTATGAAATGCAAAAGCATCGTACTAGTATAAATCGCATGACAAATTCCCTCAGCATGAAAAATGGAATTTGTAATGCGGATTTAGGTTAAGATGGAGATTTGTAATGCATGAATGCGATTACTACGAGTGCGATACTTTTGCACAGGATAGGTCCCACCCGGGAACAAAACCGAATACCAGCGCGCAAGTGTACGATGACACAATTTTGGATTCCGGGTATCCCGTGTAAAAACACCCCCACCCCAGAGTTGTCATGCATTTCTGCATGCCAAAAAAGTTTCTCATGCGGAGCCCTAGGAGAAACATTTTTTACTCGTGTTCTGGGATTTGTGATGCTAGGATCAGAATGCTATGCGAGATCTGTGATGCTTCTGAGCTAGCTAAACAGGATGACACTACGAGGACAAACTTGTCATGCCAAACAGCCAAAGCTGTGTGATTTGTCTGGCAGATTTCCCATCTTGACTGTGGTGTGGGGACGTTTTTAATCAGGAGACTGGGTTGTTTCAGTTTTACTCAAACGTGTTTGCCGCCGGGGCGGAGTATAGGAGGGTGGTGAGTGAAGGGGGTGTTCAGCTTCTTCCCGTGGAACGAATAAATCAGGAGAACAGCTCACCTTCATCGCAGGACCACGTTAATAGCAGCACAAGAACTACAAACGCCTTACCGCTTCTCCGACACGGAAGCTTGGTGGTGACTGGCGCGAATGGAAACGGGGATATTTGGTGGGAAAAGTTAGACGAAGAGAAGAATAGAACTGGGGATCATGCGGAAGCCAGCAATACAAAAACAGCATCCAATGCAGTTCTAGCATCAGAAACAATGTCGACTACAGTAGACAAGGAAAAACCACCACCAGCATCCGAAGTTGCTGTAGAACCAGCCACATCAACAAGTACTTCCACCTTCCCCTGGCCGCCGTTCCCGTTTTTGCGAGACGACTGTATGAGCGGGAAAGGAACACTGGTCGGGGAAAACCAGTTTTTTGTGGGTCCAGAACTCTTGATCGCCCCGGTGTTCCAAGCCAGACAGTTCACGAAGAAGGTTTACTTGCCGTCAGGGATGAAAATATCGAAGAGGACGATGAGTAAAAATAAAAATGTCACCACGACGAGGACATCAACTATTCCCTGGAAGTGGCAGCAACTCTTCACAAACGACACCTTCACGGGGGAAGATGATTTTGTCACCGTGAAAGCACCACTGGAGTACATCCCGGTGTTTTACAGAATTGACGAAAACGCGAGATTCAAGGAAGTTTTGGAAGCTGCGTACGGGAACTTGACCATTGGAAATTTGACAGGGAGGCGAGGGAGAGGGGAATTGGAAAAAATAGCTGATTTACTGTTACGGCAGGACGATTTGAAAGCAAAAAGTTGGAATTTGAAGAGAAATGATTTACAGATCCCCGTTAGTAGAGGTGAAAGAACATCCATAGGCGGTGGTCTGCCTGGTAATAATGTTGATTTTGACAAGAGAAAAACTGAAGAAGAAATTTTTGCGTAGAAATGGTAAATGAAGCAAATTTGTTTTGCGTTTTTCGTTTGCGCCAAACGACTCTGATAGTAGTTAGGCTATGCTTGCGGTTGATGTTCTGGTCTGGTGTTCTGATGTAGACGGATGCACTCGTCCTTACGATAGGCGAGTTGGCTGCCGGGGTGTGTTTGCAGTGGGGCGAGCGTGAGCGAACGTGACGAGGAAGAGAGACGAGTGCGGCTCTTTCGCGTTTTTGCAACAACCACTCAGCGCCGGGGCTTTCCATGTTGCTAGTTTCCGTCCGTGAGGCGACCACGGGGAGCCGGAAAGCCAGCGGCCTCCTGCGCCCAGTCTAGGCGCGCCCCACTGAAGGGAGGCCCGCGCGGCTGAGCGGGCGCGCTGCCCTGGGGGGCAGTAGCGAGCCGCATGCGCGAGCGCCGGGCACGTTCCGGAAGTTAGACAGCCAGGCGAAACGCGCCCCGCATATTCTTCGCCTGGGGCCTACCACGAAGAAGAACGAGAGCGGCGCTGCATGGCATAAGATCAGGGGCCTCGAATTTCCGCCGGGGCCTTGCCAGGTCCCAGCAGCCGCGGTGACAACGATGGGGACACCGACGCGCCGGCGGGGCCCGCTGCGCTGCTTCGGCCACCTTCTGGGCCCCCGGGATGCGCCCCGGCGAGCCGGCGACCTGGTGGAACAAGAACCCCGGCGATTCTCCCGAAGTTGGACGGACCCCGCGGCGGCGTGGCGCTTTCTGTGCTTGCCGCCACCGCGCGCGCCGAATTGCTGCGCAACAGCGGCGCCCGCCCGCCGAATTGCTGCGCAACAGCGGCGCCCGCCCGCCAAATTGCTGGGCGGCGCGGGCTCTGCGTGCAATGCCTGGCACCCGACAGGCACGCCGCCGCGGCTGCAGTGATTCTCCGCGCTGCCCCTAGGCGCGCGAACCCCCGCCGGGCACTGTGCGCCGGCCCCGTGTCCTGTACACCTCGCGCCCGCTCGCAGCGCCGGCGCGCTTTCCTTGGGGCGCGGCCCGGCGGCTCGGGTCGCTGGGCTCCGGCGAGCAGCGTGGCGCGGCCAATGTGCGAATGCTGCCTGCCCGTTCGAGTGTTTTTGCCTATTCTGGCTGACTGGCGTTCAACATCCAAACACTTCCGCCCTGAATGTTCAACAGACGAGGCGCATGGCCTACAGCGCTCGCTTCCGTTGCGGCTAGCGAAGTAATAGTTCTCAAGGTCCGGCGGCTGTTCGCTTGGTTTGCGTTGAAGAGAGCAGCGAGAGCGACTTCTAATCATATTGAGGAACACATGATGAATACAAAGTGCGAGTAGATAGTAGCTCACAGCGAAGAGCACCCGAAAGATTATTTGACGAATAATGGAGCCGTCCGCGAACAAATCTCCCTGCGAGGATCTTCTCCTCTTCAAGCAGGGCTTGGATTTCCGGTTAACCGAGTTCCTCGAGCAACAACGCCGCATCCTCCAGACGCACGACCTGCTGATATCAAATGCAAAAGTGTCTGGGTCTGGAAGAGTGCATGTTTGTCATGCTTGTCTGGCATGATTCTTAACTCTGTCATGCCCGTTACCCAAGAGGCCCACTTTTCTGTCATGCAGAAACGCCTTCTGTCATGCAGAGTAGGCAACACCTAGAAGCTCAGAAACTTGTCATGCTGAGCCAGCACTTGCGGCCTTCTCATGATACGACACCCAGCATCACAAGTTTCCAGACCCAGACATTTTTGCAATCGATAGCTGACGCAGAAATGCGACGAATTGGAGTCCAAGCGGCTCATCGCACAGTCCGCAAATTCGGAAGCGAGTGCGAACGCCGGGTCGCTTACCAGTCAGGCCAGCAAGTCCAATCCGGTGAGGCAACTGTTGAAGAACCAGACGAAGGAATTGAAAGAGGTGTCGCAAACCTTGATCAAGGAACGGCAGGACAAGCAGGTGTTGCAAGACGAAATTAAGAGATTGCGAAACTGGTTTTCCACCCTCCCGCTGCGCGACGGCCGGGACACGGGAGGGTTCGCGGATCCGTTCTCGGTAAACGATCTATCCTGAGTAAAAACGTACCCACCCCAGAGTTGTAATGCAGATTTGCAATGACAAAGACATTTGTGATGCGCATCCCCATGAGAGCCATTTCTAATCGTGTTTTGGAATTTGTGATGCTGTGAACAGGATCAGCAGGTCGATTTGTGATGCGGCTCTCCTTGCTAACTTGCACTACCTTACGGACTGAAACTTGTCATGCGTGACTCCCAAAACTCCGAGGTTTGTGTTGCAAAGTCCCCATCTTGACTCTGGTATGGGTACGTTTTTACTCAGGATACGATCCAGCGATGCTTCACCAGCGGGGCAGGAGCGGCAGCAACGGTCGGAGGAAAGGAAGAGGAGGAAATCAGAGTAGGTCTTCGTCTGCTTCCAAGAAGCGGGGAGTGAACGATCGCAGGATGATGTCCTCTCCAGGAAGAGGAAGACCCGGAGAGCGTGGTTCTGGGAACAGAAATGTGAGTTTTGATGACCAGGTGGAAAATGTGAAAGATGAAAACCTTTTACCTGCGTTTCTGCGCTCACCATCGCAGGTGCCACTACCGAAGACACCGATGGATGAGAATTTGTAAGAGCAGGAGCAGTTGTTTTGTGAAAAATTGAGCGGCATTGACTACTGCGATACGGTCGATGAAATTTTCAACAAGTGCGTTCGTTTGCCATACGGGAGCTGGTTGTGTTCTTCGTTCTTGCGAAGTCTCGTTCTTGCGAAGTGTCACGGGAGCGGACTAAGGTTTCGACTTGCCTCTGACATGCAGTAAGCGACAGCATGTCTGCCATCGCGTCCGCCATTGCACAACCTTGCGGATTTGGGCGCCCTGGCCGCCGTGGTCCACGACCGAGATAAAAAAGAGGCGCGGAGCTTCGCGGGCCAGTCCAGGGGAGCGGTCCGGCGCCGGGGAACGGTCGGGAACGGGAAGTGCGACGCGCGGCGGAGAGGCTCCTAGCTGATTAAGCCGCTCGCGAGCGGCCTAGCGCACTCGTGTCACTTCGCGGGGCAGCGAAGCACGCGGGCGAGCCGCTTGAAGCGCACCGCCTCCCTGCCGCGCGCCTACTTTTTCCGAAACAAAGCGCGCCAAGGGTTGCGGGCGCCCTGTTTGGCCCCGGGCCCCACCGCGGGCAGGCGGCCGGAAGGGGGCGCGGGGGTGTTGTCGGGGCTGGAGAAGAGGGGCCTAGGCGGCTACTTACGGGCCGCGGCCAAACGCGCCGCGCCTTCGCCTCGCCGCATGGGCCAGGGCCCCGCGCGCTCGCCTCGTCCTATGCGCCCCCGCCTTGCCGCACAGGCTTGCGCCCCCGCCTCGCCGCACGAGCGGGCGCCGACTGGGCCGACATCGACCGCGGATTAACAAAGAAAAGGCGCACCCAGTGGAGCCGCGCCAGCAGTTTACGCAGGAGGGGCGTGCGGCGCGATAGCTTGGCGCCGGCCGCCCCCTGTAGAGGCCGCCCAAAGGGGGCGGCGGGCGCTTTCTTGGCCCCCCCCCCTCCCGCCCCCGCACCCATGGCGGCCGCCTTTTGCTGTGGCAGGCCGGGCGCCGTCGCTACGCGGGCGCCCGCTGTTTTTCATCGCGCCCCCGGCCTTCCCCGCGGGCCGGGGTTTGGCGGGCCACCGGCGCGCGACAGTTGCGCCGGGCCTGCCGTGGTTGCGGGGGGGGCGCAGGCTGGCCAGCGCGCGCAGTTTTGCCGTATGCCCGCTGGGTTTTCGCCCCCTGGCGGGATTGGCGCGCTGGTTTTTGTGTCGCCGCCGCCGAGGCCGCAGACAGGCGGCGCACCCCCAGGGACGCAGCGATGGCGTATTTTTTGCTGCGAGACGTGCTGGCGCACTACTCACTTTGGCAGCCCGGCCTATCTCTCACCGCTGCGCAGCATTCGTGAGCGTTTTCTTCTGTGGAGCGCCCGTTGTGTTCAAGCTTGTGGAGGGGCGGTGGCGCGTTTCTGAGCAGTAGGGGGTGGAGAGGAGATGATAAATTGACAGGCACCACGACTGTGGTGCGCGATAAATTTCCTGGCTGATGTTCCTCGTGCCAAAACCCGCGCAGCAGCATGCAAGAGCGCGCACGTGAAAAAACCAAGTCAAGATGGTCCACCAGCTTTCGCGCCGAAAACTCCAGTTGTCGAAACGAGCTGCAGCAGCTGCGCTGCTCCACGCAAGCGCAACTCTAATACACCTGAAAAAAGTGGAAGCGCTGGTAATAGCGAAGGAGCACGCGGCCGCAGCTACTACAGTTTCAGCCGAGAAGACAAAGCACCGAGCTGCATTTCGTCGAAAGCAGACATCTACCGCAGCGGGTAGAAAGCTGTCTTCTTCTTCTTCCGAAGCTGCAGCTTCATTAGACTCCAACAACGAAGCGTCGTTCTCTACAACCAACGTCGCGGCTTTGCAGGAAATCGACCCCGTTCTTCCACCCTCCGCATCAGAAACTACTGCAACTACTTCCAAGAAGAAAACCAAAGCAGAAGCCGCACAAAAGGCCTACGAGCGGGATCAGGCGCTTTTGAGAAAATTGGAAGGAGAACAGAGTGGCGGCGATAAAGAACTACAAGACGCTGACGCTCCTGCTGAGACAACCGAAACAACCAACGATATGAAGACGGACGAAGGGGAAAACTCCGCAGCAGCAGTAGAGGAAAGAACATCTTCTGCTTCATCAGGCGAGGCGGTTTTGCAATCGAAACGCCGGAAGGGGAAATCAGTTTCAAAACAAGTGCCCCCAGCTGCAGGAACGACACCGTCGAATCACTGCTGGGTCAAGGAAATAGCCGACAAGGATTAGTATCCAGCAGGGGAAGGTTGCTTTGGGTCGCAGAATGGAGGTTGGAATCAGATTTCCATCTCGTGTTACTCGTCTATTATACCAAAACCACTGAGCTGGAAGTTGTGTGTTGCACATCGAAGCATCTTTGAATCTGAAATGTGTTATCAATACCGATGGTGCATGAAACAGCAACACAAATTCACCTGACTATTCCCGACTCAAGAAGAACCTTCTGAGCCTGCATAACCCCGACTGTGCCCAGTTCGACACGGACGAAGGAAGTTGCAACGGCGACGCAAAATGCTACTTCGGGCCCAGCCCGGCGATCTGGCGGGTTTGCAGCATGGAAAACGTGAAAAAAACCGCGGACAACGACGAAGTAGAGGAAATTTGCAACGAGAAGTGCCTTATGCATTGCAAAAGCGTCGTATGAGGTATAAATTGCATCACAAATTTTTTCAAGAAGAAAAATGAAATTTGTAATGCTGTTTTACCTAAAAAGGGATATTTGTCATGCACGATAGCAATTACTACGAGCGCGATGCTTTTGCAGTGGATACGCGTCGCGTTTTACAATAGTTGTTACGATCTGGACGAAACCGACCAGGAGTTCAACGCGACGCAGAAGAAGTGCATACGCATTGCAAATATGTCTGGGTCTGGAAACTTGTGATGCAAGGAAGGGAATAAGTGAGCAAGCACACCCACACTGTAATCCCTGCGCAGCATGACAAGACTTTCCGCAGTTCTGAGTTGCGTACTCCGGAGCATGAGAAACTTCGTTTTTGCATGACAGGAAAGCGGAGCTTTTCGCTGCCACACAATACAGAGTTCAGAGTCATGCCAGACCCACCAGCATGACAAATCTCGCAATTATCTCCCAGACCCAGACAGATTTGCAGCTGATAGCGCAAGTTCGACGACAACGTGTGCGGCCAGCAGCTGGACGATTGGCGGGACACTTGCGGGATCGGGAAACCGAACGAAGTGAAGGACCCGAATTTTGTGGAGCAGCACTACACCAGCTGTCTCGCGACGGGGGGAACGGGGGAAGGAGGAGTGGCGAGCGGCGCACCACTGGCGAACAAGGGGCAGGTGCAGACGAGTCAGTGGTACCCCGGGGAGAAGGCACTGAAGGACTCGGTGTATTGCCAGGGGAGTTTTATTATGCTCTGCAAAAGTTTCGTGCCGGTATGGATTGCGGTCTTGCATGACAGATCTCTCTCCAAACGTACATCAGCATTACACGTTTCACCGTGGACGCAATTTGTGATGCAGTTTCTACTATCAGTACGATAGTTGTTTTGCAATGCATATTCATGCTGAACGCCGCGAATCTGACCGTGTGGGTGCCGCGACCGGAAGATTTGTGTGTCGGGGCGATGCGGTACCTGAACGGGCCGACGGCGTGCACGTACTACAGTTTTCTTGTAAAGGCAGTTTTGGTAAAGGAGAAATGTTGTGATGCAAATTGTCATAGACAAAAGAAAAGTGATTTCTATTGCATGAAATCCACTTCAATATCAAAGGTACGACAATGCCACGCAGTCTTGCCGTCCCCGGATGGCCGCGTGCAGCGCGCCAAATGCAACGTACGCGTGCGAGGCCTGGGCGCATTGCAAGGTGATATCAGTTGTAAAAAGGTCTGGGTCTGGAAGCATGCAACTTCTGATGCTATTTTTGAAATCTAGGAGAATCTGCATTGCATGAGCAGCAAGAGGCGTGCAGTTTTTGCTCCGAGGAGGGGGCATTTCATCTCATTCAGGATAGGCATCGAGATGCACACAGAAAATCTGTATCGCTGGAGCATACATCACAGACCTTACGGGTCATGCAAAATGTGCATGACAGACCGACTCGGTAGGTTTTTGTTGTTAGCACAGGCTTACTCTTGACGTGTTACATCGAGCAGGCGGAGTCTGGGCAGACGGTAGCCAGCTATTTGAGTAGAAAAGCTAGGATAGAAGCAGGCGATGGGCAAGTAGAGGACAAAAGCTAGGTTTCGAGCGGACTGAGTGCTTACCAGCTTTGAGGGTGTAGCGCCGGTAATATCTACCGTGTGCGCCGTCCTAGCGGTGTAGGACGCGCGTGACGAGGAGCTTCGCCGTCGGACTTGACAAGCTCCGCTGCTGCGCGATGGGGTCCTCAAACGTTAGGCGGTGTGAGTTTTTTTTTTCTACGTAAAAAACAAGTCTAAAGTCCTGGCAAATTTGCAAAAATTGCCGGGAAATAGGTTTCCGGCTTGGCTGCCTGTGGCTGCCTAAAGACCTAAACCCCCAGGGAGTAACGGAAATGAAGCACTACTCCTCGATAAACGATTTTATGAGTGAAGCATTTATCAAAAGGAAAAATCCCCCCTCCGCATATCAAAACGAGTTTTCTGATGCTGGATTTGGGTACACAAATCAAATTTGTGTTGCAGTAGAGGATGGCACGCAGATCCGAAGCCTAGGTAAGGGCCTCTTGGTGTAGGCGCCTGGCATGGTAGACGGCTAGCCCGTAGGCCTTAGAGCATTACAAATCGCCTGCATTACGTGGCGGAAAGCGTGAGCGCGCCTGCTTGCAAGGCAGACGCGATCTGCGGTCACAAATCTTGACTCAAACACATAGAGGCCCCTCGCTTGGGAACACCTCATTGATGAGCTTCTACGCGAAAAAACAGCTTGGGGCCCAAGAAAAAAGAAAAACGCGCATGAGAAACCTTGCAATCTTCCAGACCTAGACAGATTTGCATTTGATAGGTGCTACCGGCGGACAACAGCTGCGGTCCGATTACGGATGCAAAAGAGATTGAGGCGAAGATGGCGCAGGCTATGAGCTACATGGCGCTCGGGTACGTATCCTGTGCAAAAGTATCGTGCTCGTATTGCAGTCATGCATTATTTTTCTTAAGGCAAATCCGCATTATCATGCTGAGGAAATTTGTAATGCATTTATACGAGTGCGATACTTCTTTTGCAATTCATAGTACGCGATCTCGGACAACGTGGCGGTGATGAAGAACGGAACTAGTGGAGCAAACGCAGGAAGTGGTAGTACGGTGGCGGGGACCACAACAGCAGCAGCTGCGGCGACACCAGCGGGTACTGCGGCGGTTTTGTGAAGCTGAAGAAGAGGTTGGGCGGTGGTGGGAGTGTAGTTTTAAGTACGTTTCGGTTTCGAAAGATTTTGGAGTTACTATGACGAGCAAGTTTCGCACTACAGATTCAGAAGTTTCGCTTGCGTGCATGGAAGCTTGAGCTTTTCGTGGAGAATAGCAGACGCATGAGTTGCGGCATTGCTGAATGAACACGGAAGTTGTATTTGCAAGTATCAACTCTTACTCTTCAAATGTAATGGAATGAAGGACTACATCTGGAATTCTAATTCAAGGTGGATCGTGAAGCCCCTGACTTCGCTTTCTCGAATGGGGCCTGCAAGATGCACAGCGGGTTCCGACTGCAGGGTGGACAGGGTGGACACAGCAGCTGTTTGAGAGATATACACATGCAACGCAGAGTGCGCAGTGCTCGGAGAGCTGAGGAAGAGTGGCTCTATGTTGAGGGTCGCGCGCTGCTTATTCATACATACTGTACAACAGAATGGTGAGAGGAATCAGACGCGTGCAGCTTTTGCGTCTTTGAGTGGGGTGGGTAGTGCGCCCAAGCCAGGCAGGCGACTAGCGAAGGCGCGCAAGTACGAGGGGCGGCATTTGCTCCAGCTTAGCCGCGGGCCTCTGCGGCTGCTGCGCTTCGTTTCGAGCGCGCGCGCGCTTGGCGATGCGCGCCGCGGCCGTGGCGTCGCCGGCTGGCCCCTTGAAAGGAGACACCAATGGGCGGCCGGGCGAACAAACGCAACACGCTGCAAGCCGGTGACCGCTCTCCAAGGAATCCGCAGCGGGGCCCCCTTGTCAGGCTCTTCCCTGATCGGCCCGGGCCCCGGGCCTCGTGGCGTGCGGCCCGCCGCCGTTCAGCATGCTGCCAGGGCGCGGCTTGGGGCGGCGGCTTGATGTAGTGCATGAAGGCTTCGTCCATGAAAGCCGACGAAGGCCTGCCGTCCATGAAAGTCGACGAGGGCCGCGTCCATGAAAGTCGGGCCTCGTCGTCGATAAAGGCCCCTGCCGTGAAGGTCTCGGCGTCGCTGAAGGTTCCCGCGATGGAGATGTCCGCGTCGGTGAAGGTTTAGCCGCCGGCGTAGTGCGGGGGCGCACGCCCCAACCGCGCGGCCCCGGCTCTGAGGACTGCGCCGCCGGGCGCACGACATGGCGCCTGGGCCCGGCAGCCGTGTTGCCGGGCACGTAGTACAGGAGTGGCCGCGTTGCTTTCGTTGTCGGCGTGCTTCCTTTATTCGGGCGGGCCCGCGCCCTCCTATGGCGGTGCGATGCAGTGTGGCGCCCCGACATGATGTTGGTCGGTCCGACGGCCGGCGCGCCATCGGGTGACAGGTGGCAGCGTTTGATGCTATCCTTGCCGGCCGCGTGCTACTACTGAAAAATGAGCTGTGCTACATACGTCAGTCTTCATGCGAAGCCGGTGTTCATCGAGTCTTCGCGCAAGAGCCGCTAATTACAGCCGGCCACGCGCTGTTGGAAAAGCGTTCCAGCGGGGGCCGCCACAAAAAGGAATTCTTGCACACAAGAACCCACTACAAATAATCTATCAGTTCCACAGCCACCGATAACCATGTGACATTCCCCTAGTACTTCCCATGAAGCGAAAAATGAAGCATCCGCTCCCGGTGCGGGGAACAGTTCCCCTGTTCTCCACAACAGCTGCCGGATCGATCGCAACACTTTTTCTCCACACTGCTTCGCAAACAAGACAAATCCACGCACTGGTGATAGCGAAGGACGCAGCAGCAGCGGCAGCGTCGTCAGCAAGAACTTCTTCCACGTCGAAACAGAAGCCCACGAGCGCGACCTTTTCAACAAATTTGATCCCAGACGAGGTTTCCACGAAGACGGATATCAGGACAGAAACTACATCAGGCTCTTCTTCTGTATCCCTCGACCAGAAAAATAAATCTTCCTCCGCAAGCAAAAAGTCCGCTTCGAAGAAGAAGGCGAAATTAGAGGAGGCAAAGAAGACTTTCGAGCGGGACCAGAAGGAGCTGGAGAATTTACAGAAAGAAGAGGATGAAAACGAGGATACTATCCTATGTAAAAACGTCCCCACGACCCCATAGTCAAGATGGGGAATCGGCTAGACAAGTCCGCGAGCTTTGGCCCGTTTGCATGACAAATTCGGAATCGCAGTCTAGTGCTGTTTGAGGTAGTTCAGCAGCATCACAGATCTGGCGCATCATGCTGATTGGCGCAATACAAATTCCAAAACACGATCAGAAGATGCTTCTCTTCCGGCTCCGCATGACAAACATTTTGGGCATGCAGATTTGCATGACAACTGTGCAGTGGGGACGTTTTTACACAGGATAGATACCACCGAAACTGAAAATGAGGAAGATTCGGTAGAGTCAGAGGGTAAATCAGCATCGGAGCAACTATATCCATTGCAAATATGTCTGGGTCTGGAAGAGTCTATAGATTTGTGATGCATGTTTTGCAATGACCCATGATCGTCTGTGATGTATGCCCTACCATCACAGATTTTTAGAACCCTTCCTAATGCCTATTCCGCATGACAAACGCCCTCCCGGCGTAGCACAAACTAGAGTCCTCCTGCTGGTGATGCAATACTTACAGATTTTTTTTAGATTCCAAAGTTGCCATCACAAGTTGCACTCTTCCAGACCCAGACATATTTGCAATGCATAAACTAGATGAGCTGGAGAAGGAGGAAGACGAGAGGACGGGGGACCACCAGGAAGAGTCTTCTTCCAACCCGTCATCCGCTACAGAAACAGTGTTGAACGAAAAGAAGTCAACAAAAGCTGCTAGTGCAGGAGCATCATCATCTGCAACAAGTGCATCAACCACCTCTGGAAGTAGAACAAGAAAAGCGAAAAAATCACAATCGGAAATCGAGAAGGGGAACTTCGAAGCCAGTCTGCCCACCATCTATGAGGGTGCACAACTCCCCCTCCCCCTCATTTGTCATGCAAAACCGCAAATGCAAATCCATTTGGTGCCCTTTGGTTGTACTGTGTGCATGACAAGAAATTTCGGAAGGCCAAACGGCACTACCTTCGGCCGGTGAACTTGTCATGCACAGGCCCCAGGAGTGCTGGTGTTTGTTTTGCTGTTCATGTCATACAAATGATGGGGAGATGGAGTTGTGCACTCTCATGCCATCCCCTCGGGTATCATAACCCCGCCAACCGCGGAGAAGGCGAAAGTGCCGAAATCCGTGTACAGCAAGGCGGAAGAGGCGATGTTTCTCAACAAGGGAAAGCAGGACCCCACTGCGGGAGTGGCCACCGCCACCGGGACCGCAACCCCAGCACCCGCCCCAGGAGCGACGAGCACAACACAAGCGGCGGGGGACGTGACAACCAAGGGCGGCGATCCCATGTCGCAGGCGCAGGTGCAAACAAGTCAGTGGTATCCGGGGGAGGGGGCGGCGAAAAATTCCGTGTACTGCCAGGGAGTTTTGATGCTCAACTCTGTGAATCAAACGGTGTGGGTGCCGAGAACGGAAAAGTTGTGCGCGGGGGCGATGCGATATTTGAACGGACCGAGGGCGTGCGAGTATTCTGGTTTGATATTAGTAAGTTGTCATGCCAAAAAGGGAATGCAGGCCCTGTTTGTCATGCATCCTAGCATCTCGTTATTGTCAAACACGTATTAATTTATTACATCAGGTACGACCAAGTTTCCAAAATTTGTCGTCCACGCACCGCCGCGTGCAAATCTCCGCAAGCGACCTACGCGTGCGAAGCCTGGGCCCACTGCAAGGTTACCGCGGACAACGGTTGCGGGCCGATAACGGATTTGAAGGCCATTGAGGGCATGATGGCAAAAGCGAACAGCTATATGGCGATAGGTATCCTGTGCAAATAAAGTACTATCGCACTCGTATATGATTGCAGATCTGCATGGCAAACTTGTGCTCTCGCGTAATTGTGCATGACAAATTGTATTCTTTAACGCGGAAGGACAATCTGTAATGCAAAAACTTATGCCACTTCTGCGATACTAGTTTTGCAATGCATATTTGGGTACGCTTTGTCGGATGTAGTCGCGGTGGTGAAAAACGGAACGGCGAATGCGGCAGCCACTGCTGCGCCTGCAGCCGATGCTGCAACCACTGCGGCGCCGGCGGCAGCTGCTGCAACCACTGCGGCACCGGCAGCAGCACCAGCGGCAGCTGCCGGAACAACGGCGGTTTTGTAGTGAACACCGGAAGTGGAGCCGGAAGACGAGAGGGAAACGGCGATAAGATGGAGATAAGCACAACTTTACGTGGGTGGAGTTGAAAAAAAAGTTTCTTTTTGAAGGAATAAAACGACGTTGGACAGAATCAAATCTAGTGACAAGCAGAGAGGACTAGGTTTTTCAACATCAAACTTTATATTCTTGAGATTACAGGCAAAAAATTTGCAGGACAAATTTCGAATTTCATTTCAGATTACACCGGATTCCGAGCTACACAGGGAAGAATCTAAGTCTAGTATTTCGGCAAGTTAATCATGAGCTATGCTCTAGTACTGATGAGTACGTGCGTAGCCCGTATGCTTTTTTGAATGCCACTCCTGTACACCAAAATTAATGAACATTCTCAAAGGTAGTTTCTTCAAAAACTCGGCAACAAGTAGCAGCTGCATGTTTTCCATCCCCAAGGGACCAGTTTTGAGCAGGTTGCGAAAAAGAGAAAGAAGCTGTGGAGCTTTGGTACTTCACAAGATGCTGCCGTGCCGGCTTTCCAAGTTGTACAGCGCAATGCTGATTTCGTCTACTTGTTTTGTCCCTTCTGGTTGTCTCCGTAGTTGTAAAGAGGCTTGGTAGAGAGAAGAAGGAACTATTCCTGGAAGAGAGCGCAATATTTCTCGCATTTGCAATTCCGTCTCTGTTTTCGCTTCTCGGAGCGATCGAGCGATGAAAATGGACAATGCCTAAGCTCCTGTACAGTGTCTTCTACCGAGAGATCAAAGAGAAATCTGCAAATTACACCCTTAGACCATGTTTACCTATGGCAAACGCACAGCTTTATTGTGAAGCTGCTACGAGAAGTGGCACTAGTAGAAATGCGTGTTTCTAGGTCGTCATGAGATCCTAGTATAGAGAATTTTCTTCCACCAGTAGAGTAGTGTGTACTCTGCATGCTTTTCACTATTCTCGTGGTAGAAAAAACAAGTACGCTAATATGGCGGAGATGCTCTCCAACCCGCCCTCCCCTGGCGGCAGCCCAACTTCTCCAGCTACTAAGCCCGGTTACAACCCTGAGAAACTCTCCACCAAAACCAAGCTACTCCTCGCCTCCGGGGAGGCAGTTCAGGGGGCCTGGACCACCGTCGCCGGGTTTTTCCTGAACGCGTTTTTCCTAGAAACGTGCTGCTTATCGCCCCAACAGGTCGGGTTCATCCAATTGATCCAGGGCAGCTTCGACGCGGCGAACGATCCCTGCATCGGCTACTTATCCGACCGCACCAGGTGTTACGGGAGAAAATCCTTCATTAAGGGCCGACGACGCCCCTGGCTGTTCTACGCCGCACCCTTTCTCGCCGTGGTTCATAGTGCTCTATGGTGGCCGCTGGATGTCACCACTACCACTTCCACCCAGCGGTTTTGGTACTACTTGCTCTGCTACATGGGCGTGTCGATCGGAATTTCCTGTATTCAACTCCAGATCGTCACACTCTGTCCGGAGCTATCCGAGGACTATTCCGAGCGGGTGGAATTGAACGGGCTAAGGCTCGCCGCAGTCGTGATTTTCGGCTTCCTCATCGCGATAGTAAGACAAGCGATCATCTACACGGAGGTGTTTGGCGGTGGGGAAAATGGCGGGATTAGGGCGAGCGGGATTGTGTTGTCGATTTTCATGCTGCTCGTCGCGTGGAACATTGTTTTCAACATTAAGGAGAAATTCGCGCCAAATCAAGAGTCGAAAGAAGAATTGTCCTTCTACAAATCCTTCTACGAAAATTTGCTGTGCAACAAGGCGTTCTGGTGTTGCGTCGGGACCTTCGTCTGCGGGCCGACGGCGATAGTGTTAGTCCAGGCGAATGTCGCGATGTTCTGCAAATACGTATGAAATGCAAAAGCATTGTACACTAGTAGAAATCGCATGACAAATTTCCTCAGCGTGAGAAATAAAATTTGTAATGGGGATTTGACTTGAGAAGGAAATTTGTTATGCATGACTGCGATTAGTACGAGTGCGATAAGTACTTTTGCAATGCATAATACGCTTTGAAAGACGAATCTATCGTGAATATCGTGTTGGGTTCCGTGCAAGCAACCGCGATATTCGCAATGTTCGGGTGGGCGAAACTAGTCTCCGGTCCATTGAAAAAGAAGAAACGGGAGAAGGCGCTGGGTGGGGGAAGCAAATCAGCAATAGCGAATGATCCGGATAATTTATTTCATACCACTGGTGATCAACGTGCCGCGGAGGTGGACGAGGATAATCATGTAGTCGGTGCAATCGAGATCGAGGATGTGGAACCGAAAATTTTTAGCTCCTCACTGGCCGCAGAAAATACCAGTAGCGGTTTGAACGAAATAGATCTTGGCGAGAAGCAACTGCGAGACGACCATCAATTCCCAAACGGGCTTGATGATGATGAACAACTCGCAGAAAAAGCAATACCAGATGGAGAAAATAAAAACTACCCCCAAGGAGGTAAAGCTGTCGCAGAAGAAGATCTTCAACACCAAGAGCCGCAGTCAAGAGCCGCCGCCGCCGCGATGAAGATCACCGCGCTGTCCAGCGATTTCGCAGACTACGTCACTAGTACAACCACCTACGCGGGATCCTACGTGAAATCCGTGAAATTCCCCTACGTTCCACTTCTTCAGCAGACATCCGAACAGATTCTGGGCGTCGACTGGGACAAGCGGCACATGCTCCTCATCGGGGGCCCGATTCTCGCGGGGGCTTTGATAATGGTCTCTTTCTTTGACGAAAACACACCAACCCTGGCGATCATTTTTACCTGTCTTGTCGTGGGCATGATGCTGCCGGTGGTGTATTTGACGCCGTATTCGCTCTTGCCAGACCTAATTGAAGACGACGAGATCCGAACGGGAAGGCGAAGAGAGGGTGTGTACGCCGGGTTTAGCAACGTCTCGTTAAAACTCTCGATCTCCGTGGCCCTCGCCGGCACAAACGGGTTACTGGAATCAGCCGGGTACCAGCCGCCGGCGACCTCTTGCGGCGGGACAGGAATTTCCGCTAATCCTGCCGACATAGCAGACGGAACGTCCGTTGACGGGGACTACCAGCCACAGGCCGTGGTGGATATTCTGCGGTTTCTGATGGGGCCGGCGCCCGCGATTTGCATCTTTTTCGCCACGATATTCGCGTACAGTTTCCCGATCAGCAAGAGAAAAGCCACGCAAAACGTGAAGAAAGCGAGGAAGAGCAGGATGGAGAACTTGGAGAGACAGGCGCAGGAGGACAAGTTGACGGAAGTCGACAAGCAGGCTTTGATGACTTTGAAACTGGAGGGGCAACTAGCGGCGAACGACGAGGAAGAGGAAAAAACGACACTGGAATTCCGCGCAGAATCTCTTGAAAACAACTCCAGTTCCAGCAACAGTGGAGACGTCGGAATTATGCCGATGGGGAACGAGAACGACATGATCATGCAGGGGTTTGGTAGTCACCAGACAGGCGGGGGTTTGATAATAAACGATAGTAGTGGAGAGGCAACAACGACGATGATGGAAATGAATACAACGCCGCCGACGGTTTTTGCGGTGAGAAAACGGTCCAAGGACATCAACTCGAAGGAGAATTTGGATTTTTCTGCAGCTGCTCGGGGGGATTTCGGCGAGGATGCTGCGGGAACTGATGGTACGGTGCCCGATGCGTTTTGAAAGGAGTGGTGAATGGAGGGTGGAGGGAGTGATGTTGGTGATGAGGTCGTGTTGCATATATAATAATCCAGGAGCAGCAACATATTTCCGCAGTAGCTAGCTTTTGGACATCAAAACCAACGTGCAGAATTTACGTCCGTGTTGAAGTAGGCACGCACAGGCACACACTAGAATTCAAATTTTTGAAACTTAAAGAACGGCTTTCCAAGAACGTGCCAGTTGGTCTGCGAAAAGTAAAGGCAGCAGGTTTTTCGATCTTCCACGAGTTGGCTAGGCAAGTGTTTGTGTTCGGGTATTTTTCACTGAGGATGGCATTATACATCGCTAGCGTTCATTTTCGTCTCTACGCTGCCCGTGCGCTCGTCTTGCAATGCGTTCTATCGTTGCTGTGTGAAAGTCGGCGCCATCACCGCGCGCGCAGCGGACTGGCGGCGCAAAGCCGAGCAGGACCGCGCGCGGCGCTTCGGTGGTCTGCAGGGGGGCGCTCGACTTGTCCACCGGGGGCGCAAAAAGCAGGGCGCGCCCTGGTCAAGTGGCTAACTGTGGCGCACACGCAGGGCGCCGAGGCGTGCCCACTGCCGCCATGCGGGTACGGGATGGCACCAGCGCGACCCATCGCGATCGTGTTGCGACCAACCACGTGGGCCAGCTCATCTACAAGAATGAAGCTCCTGGGCCCGCGCGGAGCTGCGGCGGGGCTCCGTGCTTTTGGCAGCGGTGGAGAGGTTGACCGCTTACCAAAGGGCCCGGGCACTTCGGAACATGCCGCGCCGGTGGTGGCGCGCGCCGCTGCGGGTAGCGTAAGCGAGGCTCTCACGCTGCAGGCATTGCAAGCGAGATTCTCGCAGGCCATGCCTGCCAGGTTAGATTCGACACGGCCGCGACGGGCCAGATCTAAACTAAAGGCATTAGACGGCGAACCACCTGCGCAAGAGAGACGCCGCCGCGTCCTTCACCGTGGAACCGGCGCCGCCCGCATTGGCGATCATGCGGAGCCTCGCAGACCTTCCGCGCCGGCCCCTACTCCGAAAAGGCTTTTGCCTTGCTGCCGCCCTCCTAACCACAGCGCGCGTGGCGAGTGCGATAGCTGGGAGACAGGTTGGCGGCCTTTGTCCTCCCGGTCGCCAGGGCTGTGCCGGGGCGGGGCCTTCCTATGGCGCGCCTGCGCCCCCTGTCCCGCCATGGCGTGCGCGCGGCCGCCGGACATGCGGGCCGGCGGCGCCCGGCCGGCCGGCGGCGCCTTGCTGCGCTGTTGCGCGAAAAATTTGATCCAAGGGCCGCGCGGCTCTGCAGTTGCGCCACGACAAGGCGGAAGCGCCGCGCACTTTAATAGAACTAGAAGACGACGCGACGGGCGCGCCCCGTTTTTTCTGGCCGGCCGCCCGAGACGGCCCAAAGCTAGGCGAGCCGCCGCCGATTGGATTTTCCGCGCGCCTCTCGGGCTGGCCCAAGCGCGCCCCGGGCGCCCGCTTGGCCCTGCGTGCCTGCCCTTGCATTGGGCCGGGCCCCCCGCCCAAGAAAAACAGGCAGCAATCGGCGTGGCCCAGGGCGGCCCGCGCGCCTTGTTTGGTTGGCAGTGGTTGTCGGCGCGCCCCCATATCGCACCGCGCGGCGCCCGGCGCCCGCCCGCCCGCGCTTCTTGAGCGCGATTTGCTTTTTCGTGGCCGCTGCCTTGCTTGCCTAAGCGGCAGCCTCGGTGCGACAGCTGTAGCCTTTTTATTCCCGGGGCGACGCCTTCATGTAGACTGCAGCCCCGTAGAAGCGCTTGCGCCTACTCCGTGTTAATTACCGTGCCGCGCGTGCGTTGTTCCATGCTTTTTTTCATAACGTCGGGGCGTAGATATGCTTTCGCTTTTTTGCCAAGCGTGCTCCATGGCATGAGTCAGTAAAGGCCTTTCGCCCCCTCGTCATTCAACCACAGATCGACTAAGTTTTCGATCTCGAAGAGCCAGCACTTCTGCCCCCAACACCCTCTCCGCAACAAGATGACTTTCACCAAACGTCGTTTCCACCCTCCAGGCTTTATTGCCTGTATGGCTCTACTTTTGTTCTTGCTCTCGTCCCCACCACCCCTCGCAGCAGCCGCGAAGAAGAAATCTTCGAAAAACAAAAAAACCGACAAACCAACTCCCGCGTCCGCCCCACCGGTGGTAAGGAAGAAGAAAAATTATCTGGTCCTCGGCGGGACGGGATCCAGATCCGCGGCCACAACCGAGTTCCTCATTCGGCAACCGAATGTCGACGTGGTGCTCCTCAACCGCGGCAACATGTACTGGGACGTGGCCAAAGAGCTCAACGTCCGCGCCGCCGAGCACTGGCCGTGCGACCGGAAGAAGAAGCTGCAGAACTGCAAGCCCTTCATGGCCAGCGACAGGAAATTCGACGCGTGCTTGGACTTTTCCTCGCTTACTTGGGAACAGTTACAAAACGCGAAGGACTACCTACTGGACTCGCAAAAGTGCGACTTCTACCTCTTCGCTTCTTCCTACAAAGTGTATGAGGTGTCCGGGGCGTTACCGAAACGCATGACCAAGAAATGGTGGAATGACGTGGAAAACGGGAGACTGCAGGAGGACAAACACATGCGGAGACCGAACAAATCGGTGTCCCCACTGGAACGGCACGAGATCATCTCCGCGAACAAAATTGGGAACGATTTCTACCTATGCACTGCAAAAAGTGTCGTATTCGTGGGAACAATTGCAACCACATGCATGACCAATATCTCCTCTTAGGTAATTGAGCATGACACATTTCATAGTGAGACTTTTCCACTCAGGAAAATTTGTAATGCAGTTTCTACGTAATGCAATACTTTTGTAATGCACACTACGAAGTGGAGGAGGCACTCGAGAAAAATTTTATGAAGACCAACGTGCCGTACAGCGTTTTGAGAATAGGAAACGTGATCACCCCGAAGGAGGCGACGATGCGGTTCTGGTTCTTGCAATTGTGGCTACACGGGCACCAGAATTTAGGTATACATAGTGTTATTGAGGTTTTGAATGGCTTTCCTTGATGCTCTAGTGGAGATGAAAAGTAGTCCGAAAGATATACGGGTGTGGAAGTTCTTATTTCCAGGACCTGCAATTTTCGACAGCCGTAGTAGTATCGGCGGGAGATGTTTCGGAAAGCGATTTGTGTCCTGCTGCTACCAGGGTTATCAAGAATGCCGCCCGGATTCGCGACAGCGGGATGGACAGTTTTGGGACTTTTTTCAGGATCTGCAATTTTTGAGAGCCGTAGTAGCATCGGCGGGAGATGTTTTGGAAAGCGATTCGTGTCCTGCTGCTACCAGCGTGATCAAGATTACCGCCCGGATGCGCGACCGCGGGATGAACAGTTTTGGGACTTTTTTCAGGATCTAGAATTTTTGAGAGCCGTAGTAGCATCGGCGGGAGATAATTGGGAAGTGATTTCGATGTTTTTGTTTACGAGGTTTGTGAAGAGCTTCGTGCGGATTCGGGACACAAAGGAGAACGGATGTGGAATGTTTTTCAGGATCTGCAATTTTTCGGAGCCGTAGTAGCATCGGCGGGAGATGTTTGGGAAACAGTTTCTGTGTTGCTGATACAACTGGGCTTTCCAGCACTCCTATGTGGATTCGCGACAGGAGGAATAAAACGACTTCTGGTTTTTCTTCAGAATCTGTGACGCTTCAACCCCGTAGCTTCAGTAGCGGGAGATGTTCGGAACATGATTTTCGCATTGCTGGCAGGGGCCTCTCGCACGAAGGGCGGGGGGTTCTTCTAGTTCCGCGGAAGGGCGGGAAGATGTAGTTCTAGTTGTGCATATGATGAGCTACTTTTATCTAGAGATCGAATTCAACCACAACCATCCAACCACACTTCTTCTCCTCAGGTATGCCCATGCACACCACCTCGGACGCGCCGTATCAAAATGAAAAATCTCCCCTCCCCACATCAAAACGAAATTTTTGATGCTGGATTTGCGTACACAAATCAGATTTGTCTTGCAGTAGAGGACTGCCGGCCCACTTCATGCTAATGCAGAGAGAGGCTTTGGCCTAGGCGCTTAGCATGAGGAACGTCTATGCTGTAGGACCGCCAGCATTACAAACCGCTTGCATCATGGGGCGGAGCCCATGCCGTTGTTCTCTTGCAACACAGACGCGATTTGTGGTCACAAATCAGCATCACAAATTCTCTGGGGCGTTCGTTTTCGATATGGGGAGGGGGGATTTTTCCTCATGATACGCCGATGAGTTTCACCTACGGCTACGACATCGCCCAGGCAGTCGCGAAGGTGCTGAAAAAGGCCGCAAATGCCACCGAAATCGACGAGGTGGCGGGGGAAGCGTTCAACATCGCGTGCGAAGAAACGAAAGACCAGTACAACCTGTACTACACCATTGGGGACGCGATCGGGCTGTCGCAGGTCCAACACGTGCGACGCGACAACAGAACGGAGGCGCTGACGCTGTACCCGGAAAACAAGGACGGACACGTGATGAACATCGAGAAAGCGAAGAGGATCTTGGGGTTCAAACCGACGAATCTGGATAAGGCGGTATAACTTGCTCTTCTGTACTACATACAAGGTCATTGTGCAATCATAATAGCAGCAGGCGATGGTTTTGTTGCATACCGTAGTAAGTTCCATGATCGTCTTCATTTGCATTCTTTATCAACCAAAAATTCTCAATCCTCAGATCCGCGAATCAGCGTTGTTCTACGAGCAGGCGTTGACAGGGGAGAGGTGGAAGAACCAGAGGAAAGTTGCTTTTAACGCGATCGCGGAGATGATGAGGACGAGGAAGTTGGTGGATTGGGTAGAGAAAAAAGTCAAAGAAAAAAAGAACATTTACGATGACTACGATCCAGAAGAGTACGAAGAGTACCTGCAAGACAAATTTAAAAGACTGGAATTGTAAATAAATGACAATCATAATTGTTGCTCCTGATGTGTGAAGCGATTGCTTTTTTGTCAAGATCCTAGTGCCGCGTGCTGCGAGCAGCGCCACCGCTGAGTGTTCCTAGCTGTACGTGGAGAAGAGGGCTCCACATGCGTGGCGCAACTGTGTTTCTTCATCGGTTCGATGCTTCTACAGTCTGCCGAGGATCCTACAGCGGCTCATGGCCGGGCCCGCGTCGCAATCCGCAAGCCAGTGCGCGGAGGGCACGCGCTGACGCTGCTGGCGGCCCGGAACCATTTCGCGGGACAGGGCGAGCCAGCTGGCAGGAACCACCGGGGCCAGGACGGCTCCTCTCGCAAACACACGCCCGGCGCCTGCCTGAGGCCGCCCAACTTCCAGGGGGCGCGCCACTTATTCGGCCGGCGGCGCAGATTCTTTCCCCACATACGTGAAAGCAGGGGCAGCCCCCGCGCGCGCGCCGCGCCAGCAACGCCGGGGCGGGCAAGCGAAATGGCGGCCGCGCTCCCGATATCGCGCGCCGGCTCTCGGGCCGCCCCCCGGCAGGGGCGGGCACGGCTTTGGCAGCGCTTTGCTGCGGCGCGGGCCGGTGTTGCCGCGGCCCCCTCTTGGAACAGGGCGCCCAGAGCCGTCCGGGCGGGGTTGCCGCCAGCATGTCGGCACGCTGGCGCCGGGCAGGCGCCGCAGGGGCGGCGGCAGGGTATTCCCGAGCGCGCGGGAAGGGCCCGGGGGCCGGGCCTGCCGCACGCCTTCGGCATTCGCGCCGCCCTGGCTTGGGGCCCTGCGGGGCCGGGCGAAAATTGCGCCCGTCGGGCGCGCGCGCGCTTCTAAGCGAACAGACCGCCGGCGCGGAGTCGCGGCCGGCGGAGGGGCCTGGGCACGTCAGAAAGAGGCTGCGACGAGATCCGGGTCGTAGTGTGGGAACTCGTATGGTTCAGAAAGTACGCAGCGCGCGCGCGCAATGTGGTGCGTCGGCAATAGTTTAGCGCGGCCGCGCGGGCGCGGTGTCGGTCCGCCCAGGCTGCTGCCGCTCGTCTTGTTCGCCCTGGCCCGGCGGCGCCATCGGGCGCCCGTGCGCTGCTTACCGGGCAGGGGGCCGCGGGTTGCCTTGCCTGACTGTTTACGAAGAGCCGGGCCGGGCCCGGGGGGGCGGGCGGCCGGCCGCACACTTGCCCGAGCAGGTTGTGGGGCTGCGCGTTTCCCATCCGCATGGCGGCGCAGCCTGCTCCCCGAAGTTGGTGGACGCCCGGGCGGTAGATTTGGAGCCGCGGGCGACCTGGCGCTGCGCCTTTCGCCCCCCAGCCATTGACTTCCTGTATCGTGGCCGGCACGATATGCCGCGCCCTCATGTTGTTGGCCCATCAGTTTGCTTCGCCCATTGGAGGCTGGTGTGTATTCACGCAGGCGCCACGTGCCTGCTGGCGCGCACCTATTTGTGTTCGCAGAATTCAGAATTTCGTAGTGCGCCCACCGTGAGTTATCCCTTAATGGAACTGGCATTGAAGTAAGTAACTACCCCTCTACCACAGTAAGAAAGCCTGCTCTCCAGTACCGCCATGCGCACACCGTTTCCCCCTACAGCCAAAATCAGTACAAATGGAACGCAAGAAATGTGGAAAACGGTCGTCCCGCGGCTCCACCGCGATGCAGCTGGCGACGAGAATACTGGAGCACGCCGCGACCACAGGAAGAGCACGAAGAAATGCGGGGCCCGTTTCCGCTGCAACACTAAAGAGCAGTACGAGACCATCCCTCCTCCTCGCCACCCGAACAAGATCAAGACCGCGAAGCACAACCTGCTCACTTTCCTCCCCGCAACGGTTGTTCGCACGTTCCGACAGCCCGCGAACATATACTTCCTCTTCATCTGCCTCTTCCAGATCCTCCCCGAAATCACTCCCACGAATGGCGTTGTGTCGCAATTACCACCCTTGCTCGTCATCGTCGTGGTGGAAATCGTGACCGCTTTTTTGGAGACCTGGAAGCGCTGTGCCGCGGACCGAGCGGAAAATGTGGAAAAAAAGTGCTTTCGAGTTGTTGTCCCAACTGCTCCTGCTGTCCGAGGCGGGGAAAGAAAGACCACTGCCAACGATTCGCATACGAACACCAGTGGCAGCACGAGGGGCCGCGGCGCCAAGGGTGACGAAAAGCCGCCTGATGGTGTTCTCGGTCGAGAGGGCACCCACACACGCGATAGAAGTTCTAGTGCTGTGGATGAAGACCACTTCGAGGAAGTGCAAGTGGAGCAAATCTCCCGGCAAGACATCTGCGTCGGGGATATTTTGCAGCTGCGACCGGGAGAGGAGGTGCCGGCGGATTGCGTGTTAATACCTGATGATATGGTGAGGAAAATAAACGCGAATCGGTCAATTGGTGAATCGTCTGCTGCTCTTTGTAATCCCCCGGCGTCATCATCTTCTGCTGCAGCCCTTTTCCCAAGCAGAACATCTCCTCCGAAGAGCAACAGTGGTGTTTGTGTCCAAACCGCGAGTCTCGATGGAGAAACAAATTTCAAACGGAAGAAGGTCATGGGGATAGGTGTCGCGTCGAGGATGACCCCGCGTGCTTTTGTGGATTGGCAGGGGCAGCATCAGGATTCTGCACCTTCTTGTGCGTCGTCATCAGGTCGGCGAGCTCAACCTATCACCGTCGAGCTGCAAGTACCGAGAGAACCAAATGCAGATCTGAACAGCTTCACGGGCACTTGTTCAACTAGATACGGTACTGTGCCGAGCGGGGAGAGTGTCACTGTCCCGTTGACGATCGACAATTTACTTCTCCGTGGAACGACTCTTCGGCAGGAAGTCGCGACTTCGTCCGGCAAGCACAACGTGAGGAAGACGAGCGTTCAGAACAGAAGAACAACAACGAATAATTTGGCGCAAAACTACAGACGAACGGTTGCAGTGGGGTCTTTGCGTGGGAGGGCTACGGCTGCGGATCCTTATTCGAGAGCTGCTTCTCCCTCCTCTCCGTTTCGGTTGTCGCACACTGTTGCCACTGATGCTTCTCATGCACGGACGCAAGAGATGCCATTGTGCCCCTCGCCTGACGTTTGCACATCACACGACCTGGACTCTCGACGTGCCTCCCCCAATCTCGATGATTTGACCGAATCCCAAGCGTTGATTGCACACCATATTTCGGACAAAACCGCGATAACTGTAAACGACGCCGAAACAATTGTCCCATCACACGAGGACTACGATCCTCACAGAAGGACCATCTCCGGCGGTCGAAGAACCTCCCCGAGTGGTAGAAATGAAGACAGTAGAACCACACAAAATTATCACCAGCAGCGCCACTCGCGCCGACGAACTGTGGCGGGGCAGCAATTGTCGTTGTTTCACTACGCCGTCGTCGTTTACGTCGGAGAGGACACGAAAGTGCAGAAAAACGCTTTTTGCTCGGAATTGAGGAAACCCGGCTTCTTCGACTTCTGGATTGATTACATCATGAAAAGATGCGTTTTGATAGAAGTTTGCTTCTGCTTTCTCCTTGCGATCTACGCGTTTTGCTGCGAGGAAGTGAACCCCTTCTGGAACACAACGGACCTGCCGGTGAAAAATAGGCAGTATAACTGGATCCAAAGAATCTACCGACCGGTTGTTGACGAGCTGATCCGGATATGCATTGCAAATATGTCTGGGTGGTCTGGAAGACTGCAACTTGTGATGCTGCATTTGGATTCCAAAAAAATTTGTATTGCATGAGCAGCAAAAGGAGTCTTATTTTTGCTACGCGGAAAGGGCATTTGTCATGCGAAATAGGCATCAAGAACCCCTCGAAAAATCTGTGATGCTACGGCATGCATCACAGACATCATGGCTCATGCAAAACGTGCGTGACAAGTCTCAGAATCTTCCAGACCCAGACATTTTTGCATTTGATGCCGGATTCTCCAGTCGCACGAGAGCAACGGTTTTGTCAAATTTCTCCAAGTGGTGCTGCTCACTATTGTGCCAAAGTCCTTGACCTGGATCACGCTCTGTAATAATTTCGTCCCGATCTCGCTCGTCGTGCAACTGCAGCTCAACAGGCTGTTCCAAGTGCTCTTTCTGGTGAAGGATGACGAGTTCTTGAAGCTGTATGAAGGTGACTCTGTAGTAGAAAAGCCGAGGGCTGCCGTTGAGAACTACCCGAAAAGCCCCAGTACACCATCACCAGCTTATTTGCTGCCAACAGCCGATGGGGATGAAGACCAAATTCCTGTCGCGCTGCAGATTGAACCATCCGTGGATCAGACACGGGAAAGCGAAGCGGGTGTTCTATCAAATGTAAAAATGTCTGGGTCTGGAAGGATACAACTTGTGATGCTAATTTTGGAATCTACATAAAAACTGTATTGCATGAACAGCAAAAGAGGTGTAATTTGTGCTAGGCGGAGAGGGCATTTCTCATGCGGTATGAGCATCAGAAAGCCCTCGCAAAATCTTCATGACAAACTCCTGCATTCTTCCAGACCCAGACATTTTGCAATCCATATGCTCTTGCAGTCAGAGGACCACCTGAAGAACAACAACCTTTGCTGCGAAGTTTTCCTTTTGACGATCCAGATTTAAATCGGACTTCCCCGGCGTCTTCTACTGCGTCCCCAAGCTCCAGTAGCTCAGGAATGACAGTCACTACAGGCTCAAATTCGGTGACAGGAGAAGTAGAAATAGGTGATATTTCCTCAACATCCCTCCGCGGCTTCGAACGTCCGCAAGTGAACCGTTCGAATTTACTGGAAGAATTGGGGCACATCACGCACATTGTCACGGATAAAACGGGAACTTTGACAAAGAACGAAATGTCGTTCCACTCGAGTTTTGGATTCGAGAGGGGAACAGAAGTGAGGAGTGGCGAGGAGTGCACTTTTGCGATGTTAACTGACACTGACCCACCGGTGGATGATCCTGCGTCTCCCGAGAGCAGCAGCAGCAGCGATTCTTCCTCCCTTTTCGCGACACTCTTGCCAAGCTATGCAAAAAACGCCAATAGCTTTTCCGGAGATCCCGCATCAGAGGAAAAACTCTCCATGTTCCTCGCCATGGCTTTGTGTCACACGTGTGAACGAGATTTGGAAACTGGGAATTTGTCGTCCGCCAGCCCAGAGGAGATTGCTTTGGTGGAAGCAGCGGAGAATTGTGTGGGGATAGAATTTCTCGCCGTGAGGGACACTGATATTTGTGCCGCTAGTTGTACAACTTCCACGTCGTCGTCAAGCTCTTCTTTACCTTCCTGTTTCACGTACGACGTACGCATACCGTTTATTCAGCCGGGCGTGTCTGGGTCTGACGATCATGGTGTTGAGCATGACAACCTCGCGCCAGTCATCTCCTTCGAAATCGCAAAGGTTTTAGAGTTCAACTCCGACAGAAGACGAATGAGCATCGTCGTGAAAATTCCAGAGACGCTGCCAATACCGAAAAAGCCACCAGATAGGGCGGAGTCTCCAGTTGTGATTCTGAATGATGATACAAATGCAGCGGGCAGCGCCGACTCTGTAATGCCAGACAGGCATGCGAGAGCAAATGAAGAGCTACCCGCGCAAAACAAGTACCCCGCGGACTATGTCCTTATCTGCAAGGGCGCTGACTCAGTTCTGATTGACGACCTCTCACTTACCTCCCGGAACGCAGATAAACAACGAGGACCTTGCGAGAAAACACAAAATTTGAAAAGGAAAATTAAAGAGTTGAGCGAAACGGGGCTCCGGACGTTGGTTTTTGGCTGGAAAAAGTTAGACGCGAAAGAAGTTGCCAGCCTGTTCTCCACGACAGGTTGTGAAGGCGATGATGCTACTGGCAGCACGACAGTAGATGCAGACCTGACAGCCACGACTACAGCGAGTTACACTTCTTGTTCATCTTCGTCGGCCTCTTCCCAGGCCAGAAGGGTCGAGTCTGCAGCACGAAAATCATCTTCAAAAACAACCGACGATCTGGAAAAAGATCTCCATCTCCTCTCCGCTGTCGCAATTGAGGACGCGTTGGCGAACCACGTCGCGGAAACCGTCGACGTGATAAAGAAAGCGGAAAAAATCAAGCTCTGGGTCTGCACCGGGGACAAACCGGAGACTGCCGTTGCGGTGGCAAAGAGCTGCCATATTGTGGATGAGAGTATGGAGGTGTGGAACTTAAACGATGAATCCTCGCTGGAACTCCCTAACTCCGTTGATTGTTACGCTTCCTCTTTTTCAACGTATGCCGCGGTTGTGACGGGGGATAAGTTTTGTCAGATTATAGCCGGCGACAGCGACTCTATTTCTTTCTCTTCGGGTGAGAGTGAGATAAGAAAAAAAGCGGCACTGTTATCACCTGCACCACCACCAGCAGTGGGGAAGAAACTACATGTAGCGCAAGCGGAAGTAGAACTCCTTCGTTCGGAAAAGAACGTAGAACCAGCTGCACATCGCAAGATCAACCAAGACCTGCAAAACTTCCTCCTAAACGCCACCGCCGTGATCATCTCAAGAGTTTCGCCGAAGCAAAAACGGGAAGTGGTTCGATTCTTGCAAGGCCGAAATATCAAGGGGAAGAAGGGGAAAACGAAGCTGAAGAACACCGTTTTAGCAATCGGCGACGGGGCAAATGACGCCGGGATGATAAAGGAAGCCACGGTTGGCATCGGGTTGTACGACTGTGCCCTGATGAAGAGCTTTGTTCAGGAGCAGGAAGATTCTTGTGCAGCTGCTGATGATGCAAATTATCTCAGTAACGCAACGGGAACTACGACAGCCACAAGTACCCGGCCCAAAAAGAACCCGGCGTTACAAACAGCTGCCGTCCGACAAGCGGATTTCGCCTGTGGTCACTTCGCGTGCTTGCAAAGGTTGATCTTCGTTCATGGGAGAGAAGCGCACCGGAGGAACGCGTTTTTTCTGCAATTTATGGTCTACAAGAACGTGATTTGCACTGTTCCCTTCGTTATCAAATGCAAAAATGTAGTCTGTGTCTGGGAAACTCCGAGATTTGTGATGCAGTTTTTCCAAGCTCCCCCACGTCTGAAATGCAGGGCCTAGCATCACAGATTCTGCAGTTCCTTGGTGATGCGTATTCTGCATGAGAAATGCCCTCTCAGCATGGCCAGAAGTGGGCACCTTTTGCACGTTTATGCATCACCGATCTTTGTAGGATCCGAAACACGCATCACAAGTTCGGATCCTTCCAGACCCAGACATTTTTACATTTGATATTCGTGCTCTTCGGGTTCTTGAGCAACGAGGCGAGCGGGTATCCGTACGTGTACCCGTTTCTGTATCAAAGTGAAAACACCCCTCCCCATACTAATTCGGAGATTTGTGTAGCATGATTTGGGACCACAAATCATTTTGTCATGCTAGAAGGCAGAAGATGCGAACTGTAGTGCTGGCTGGCGTGGGAAGGCCTTGCATCTTCAGCATGACAGGAGGCAACTGGAAGGGGGGGTCAGCATGACAAATTGGCCGCAACTAAGGCCGCAGCTGCGTCTCTTGGCCTCCTGGCAATACAAACCGACTTGTGTGATGCAAATCCAGCATCACAAATTTCATGTCCGATATGGGGAGGGGGGGCGTTTCTTCACGATATTCTGTATTCGATGTTCAACACGGTCTTTACCGGAGTTGGAGTTTTCGCCTTTGCCGTGTTCGACCACGAGGATTATGCAGCAGAAGCAGAACAGCATGACAGAAAGAATCGGAAATGCAGAAACAGCATGACAACTTCCACCCCTGCAACTTTCATCTCTTGGGACCAGAAACTCATATACAACTGCGATAAAACCTACAACAAATGTGTTCCAAGTTGCCACGCGAAAAACTACAAGCACACGCGGCGGGAAAGATATGCAAGAAAAAAGCTGTGTAAGTGTAAATCTGTGATGCAGAAAATGCAAAACAGTTACACTTGTCATGCGGGAAGTGCGTCATAGGCTACTATCGTACACGTTTCCACGTACTAGCTGCGCATGACAGGTTTTCCCTGTAAAATGCAAAACGAATCTGTGATGCTGCTCTTCCTACAAAGTTACACTTACACAATTTTTTTCCTTGATAGAAGAACCGGTTATATCAATCCGAAACTCCTTTCCACCTGGCTTTTACTATCAATTGTAAAAATGTCTGGGTCTGGAAGAATCCAACTTGTCATGCTGATGTTGGATTATAAAAAAATCTGTATTGCATGAGCAGCAAAGGGAGTCCAAGTTTTGCTACACGGAAAGAGCATTTGTCATGCGGTATAGGCATCAGGAAGCCCTCACAAAATCTGTGATGCTAGGGCATGCATCACAGACATCAGGAGTCATGCAAAATGTGCATGACAAACCTGGCAATCTTCCAGACCCAGACATTTTTACATTTGATATTTCCTTGGTGTGTTCCATTCAGTAATAATCCACTTTTTGGTTTTCGAGATTGGTACCGTCGGGACGAGCAATTTCGTGTTACTGAACAACTGCGGCTTACTATCCCGTGTAAAAACGTCCCCACCCCAGAGTTTTCATGCAGATTTGCAATGACAAGAACATTTGTGATGCGCAGCCCCATGACAGGAATTTTTTATCGTGGTTTGAAATTTGTAATGCTCGAAACAGGATCATGATTAGCTGGATTTGTAGTGCGGCTGTCCTTGCTAAGAACCTGCACTACGCTACGAGCTGCAACTTGTCATGCGTGACTCCCAAAGCTTCTGGGTTTGTGTTGCAAATAAATCCCCATGTTGGCTGCGGGGCTGGGACGTTTTTACTTGGGATACTTACTTGCGTTTGGTTTAATGATCCTCCTCGCGAACTTCACACTATCCAAGAAAAAAACACCATCACAATCACTTTTGCACAGTTTTGCAATACAAAAATTTTTGTCATGCGCAAAACTGCATCACAGTCAAGAGTTATAGGCGATTTTTATCGCCTATAACTCTTGACTGTGATTTTGCAATACAAGAAAAATTTGTTATGCGAGACAAATTTCTGATGCGAAACTTCCCAAGTGTGATTGTGATGGTGTTTTTTTCTTGGATACACACTTCTCTTCTGCCACTACGGAAGCAAGGCGAACAACTGCAGATACTTGAACGGCTTTGTTCTATTCGGCTGCCTGTTCGGGTTTTTCCTCTACCTCCCGTTCTACGTTTCGCATCTAGAAACTGGGGGCGACGAGGTGAAGACGGTGGTTGGTATTGCAGACGTCTTTGCGGGACGGGCTATCCTATGTAAAAACGTCCCCACACCAGAGTCAAGTTGGGAATCTAGCAACACAAATCTCCAAGTTTTGGGAGCTGTGCATGACAAGCTTTCCTCTGCAGTGTGGGGCTTGTTGGCAAGGGTAGCCGCATGAGAAAGCCACTTTCTGATCTTGTTTACAGCGTTACAAATAATTCCAGAACGCGACTGGTAATGCCTCCCATGGAGGTGCGCATTACAAATGTTTCTGCAATTGCAAATCTGCATGACAACTATGGGATGGAGACGTTTTTACACAGGATACGGGTTTCTTCTTGGTACGAACTGGTCTACGACCCATACGGAATTCTGCCGATGGCGGGGTCGACAGTAGTTGGAATTTTCTTACCGTTTATCTTGGTGTCGGGGCACAGGATGATGCGGGTTCCAGATCTGTAAAGATCAGATTGTGAAATAGAAGCCGGCTTTTATTGCTTTACAGGTCGTGATGAAAAAAATTCTGTACTTTTTCAGTAGTCAAATGTATCAAATTTTGTTTTTTATTTGTGAGTTTCTCACTCACGACGGGCTTCCGTGCAAGCCAGAATCAAATGTACGTCTTCTACAGCTGCCGCCATACAACGGGCAGTCTAGAAAGATCCACAAAATAAATGCACGGCTGTGGTCTCCTGGAATATGACTTGTCGAAGCCACCTTCTCCTCAATGTATGTATGTCAAATATTTTGACACCAATATTATTCATTGTAGGCACAACTACTGCATCAATCATCGCTCCTTGCTCTCATGCGACACTAATGAATACTTTGAACAGCAACAATGAACAAGAGTCCGCGCATAACGCTGCGAAGACGTTTTTCAAACAACTCTACTTACAATAACGAAAGCAAAGTACAACAACTTTCAACGGCGACAACGTCTGTGGTGCTATTCTTGCTTGCAACGTCAGACGTTGTAAGTACTAGAGCAGGCGTTTATTTTCTTTTGCGGGCCTCGATGCTGCCTGGCAAATCTGTGTAACATCAAATGCTACGAGCGAAGTTCTCCACTTTTTTGAGTGACGTGTGCAGTACTGTCGGTTGTTTTTTTCAAGCGATTTACACTCCAACCGAATCCGATAAACAACTCTTTCTCTTTTTGAAACAAATCTACTGTAGCTTCGATTTCTCCAATTACTTCTTGTTTCTGGAAAATGTAAGGAGGTTCTGTGCGACGTCCAGTGGTGGAAAGAACGACGGAAACGACCACAGGAAAAGGCAGCAATCCACTGCTACACAAGCTCGCATGAGCAGTTTTACTCAACCTACGACCGGCAACAAACCAAGCTCTAGCCACAGCATTTCCACCGGAGACGAGAAGACCCGCAACCACTTGCTAGTACACCAACAAGGAGATCTTCGGGAGCAATTCAACAGACCGTTTACGAAAAATCCTTCCAGTAAAGAACAGCTCCTGCTCTCCTGCCCCGACTCCCCGGAAACCGACGAATCCGTGAGCATCATGGCGGATAACACACCCAAAACTCCCACCCAGGCCTGGACGGCCCCACCGAAAACAATATCTCGTGCAAAAGTATCGTACTCGTATTAGTTGCACACATGCATGACAAATCTCTTTCCTAAGGCAAAATAGCATTACAAATTTCATTTGTTATGCTGAGCTAATTTGTCATGCGATTTATACGAGTACGATACTTTTGCAATGCATAAACAAGTGCCGGAAAGAATATTGAACCGAGTTCCGCGGCAAGCTCTAACATCGTCTACAATGACGAACGATATTCGCCGAACGCCACGACAAACAACAACCAAAAATCGTCCCAGAAATCAACCCCCTCCGGCTATGGGAATGATGACATGATCCGCTCCTCTAGTTCTGTCCGCTACCGACAGGGCGGGCACCCGAGGTTGTTCGAAAACATTGGGAGGACGCATGGACAATCGGTCGATGGGTTGTTAACGGATTTTTACCAAATAACGATGGCCTATGCGTATTGGAAAGCGGGGAAGCACGAACAAAGGGCGGTTTTTGACGCCTATTTCCGCAAGTGCCCGTTCAAGGGGGAGTACTGCATTTGCGCAGGTATAATTTTTGTGGTTGATAAGATAATTGAAATTTGTCTTGCAGTCGTGTGTCCAGGAGAGATGCAGTTTGTCATGCTAATACTTGAGTACAAACAAATGAAAAGGTATCAACGAGACCGTCCGCTTCCTGAACACTTTCGGCTACAGCGACAAGCAAATTGACTACCTGAAAATCCAAATGCCCACGGCGCAACCGGAGTTCTTCGACTATTTAGCACAGCTCGACGCCTCGGAATTGACGGTGATGGGGATGCGAGAAGGGGAAATCGTGTTCCCGAACCAACCTTTATTAAGGTTAGAAGGGCCATTAATCGTCTGCCAACTGCTGGAAACGACTGTTTTGAACCTTCTCAACTACCCTTCCCTAATCGCCACCAACGCGGCCCGGTACTATCAAAGGCAAATATGTCTGGGTCTGGAAGACTGCAAGTTTGTCATGCTTGTCTGGCATGACTCTCAAATCTGTGTTGCGTGAGCACGAAGAGGCTCTCTTGCATGTCGTGCAAAAACGCAGTTTGTCATGCGGAATACGCAACACCTAGCAGCCCAAAAAGTTGTCATGCTTGGCTGCGTATTGCATTGCGAATATCATTCATTTTTAGCATTACAAGTTTCGAGACCCAGACATATTTGCAGTCCATAGGTACCGGCAGGCGGCCACTTCTGGTGTCACGGCGAGTCAAGCGTATGCAATGCAAAAGTATCGTACTTTAGTATAAACCGCATTACAAATTTCCTTAGCATGAGAAATGAAATTTGTAGTGCGGATTTACCACAAGAAAAAGATTTGTAATGCATGACTGCAATTGCTACGAGTGCGATACTTTTGCAATGCATAAAGTGGGGCAGACGCCAAGTGCGCGGGCTTCCATGAGCCAAAGATCGCCGAACGAGCGGGTGAATACGTCAAATGCACCGATGGGGAACGCGCCGGTGTTGATCGAGATGGGTTGTCGCCGGGCGCAAGGGCCGGACGGGGCTTTGTCCGCCGCACGATACAGCTATTTGGGCGGGTTTGACGCGACATCAAATGTGAAGGCGGGACACGTTTTTGACGTGCCGATTAAGGGGACCCACGCGCACGCGTTTGTGACGTCGTTTAACAGTTTAGACGAAGTGAAGAGGATAAACTGCGGAAAATTGGGGGACAAGTTTGTCAGCGATGTGCTCAGCTACAGACCAAAGGTACTTACAACAACTCTATGCGATTTTGCTTACATGTAGTTGTTGAATTGAGCACAGGTTTTTGCACCGTTACTTCTATACGTTGAATTAGCTTTCAGCAATAGCTGGGAGCTTCTACTGGTGAGGACGACAACACTCTTCTCTTTTATCTACACGCTCTATCTTTACATTTAAAACACAAAACAGATCGCACCGCAGTCGAACGATGGCGAGTTAGCGGCTTTTGTCAGTTACGCAACGTCCTTTCCAGACACTTTTCTCGCTTTGGTCGACACCTACGACACTCTGATTTCGGGCATCCCAAATTTCCTCTGCGTCGCATTGGCGTTATTGGACCGGGGGCATAAATATGCATTGCAAAAATGTCTGCGTCTGGAAGATTGCAACTTGTCATGCTAAATCCGAATCATGCAAAAATCTGTGTTGCATGAGTGCCAAAAGCTTTTCACTTTTGACCTAATCGAGAGGCAGTTTCTCATGCAGGATAGGCATGATAGAGGTCGCACGAAATCTGTTATGCTAGGTCGTGTATGACAGACCTCGCGCGTCATGGAAAACCTGCATGACAAGTCTTGCAACCTTCCAGACCCAGACATTTTTACATTTGATAATAAACCAGTTGGTGTCCGGTTGGACAGCGGCGATCTGGCTTACTTGAGTACTGTTTGCGATATATTTGAGACTTCTTTGTCATGCTAGATTTGAAAAAGGGAACACGAGATGATGAAACTTGTCATGCAGGAAAGGCACTCGACGAAAATATAAATAGGTACTTAAATTTCATTATATCAGGTAAAGAAGCGAAGGAAATGTTTCGCGAGTGCTCGGATGGCCCGCATTGCAAAACCGTCGAAGTCCAAGAAGCATTACTAACTTTGAAGGTCTGCGCATCAAATGATATCAACGAAGTGACACTTCAATCCCTAAACGAGCAGGGGCACGGGATTGATATCTACGGAATCGGAACAAACCTTGTTACCTGCCAAGCGCAACCGGCGTTGGGAATGGTATCGAATGTTGTGATGAAGCATGACAAAAAATGTAGTCGATGTTCTGCATCTTTATATGAGGTGGATTTTGTAATGCAACTCTTGATGTTCTTTCATCGATCGTCCAGGTCCTTGTGGTGTCAGAATCACCTTGTTTGAAAGGTCGTTCTGCAATACAAATTTCCTCCACGACTTTCCAGGTCTACAAGCTCGTGGAACTGGACGGCGATCCGCGAATGAAGCTTTCCCAGGAGTTTAGCAAAGTGTCCGTCCCGAGTAAGAAAAAGGTGTACCGACTGTACAACAGTAAAGAGGAGCCGCTGATTATCGTACGAAAAAAGTGTTACAGTTACACATTTGTTGGCAAAAATTCAGCAACACAAATTTCTCTGCATGAAAGAAAAAACTTGTAATGCGCGGACTACAAGGGAAAGCACGAATGAAATGAGACTGGCAAGCATTTCCTACATGACAGAGGTTGTCTGTCTTGCTTGTCTTCCATTAGAGTGTGTAACTGTAAGACTTTTTTCTCAGGATACTGATCGACCTGATGCAGCGCGAGTCCGAGGCCCCACCCAAAGCTGGGGACCGGATTTTCTGTCGGCATTTGTTCGAGGAGACAAAGCGGTGCTACGTGACACCCACCCGGGTGGAGGAGTTGTTGCACGAAGTGTGGGGAAGAACCCCCTGCGTGCCAATGACGTTGGACGAAGCGAGGGAATTTTCGATGAACCGATTAGCCAGGTTTAGACCGGACATCTTGCGGCCGCTGAACCCCACGCAGTACAAGTTAGCGGTGTCGGACCCGTTTTTCGGGTTTTTCAAGCAGATGTGGCAGAAGTCCGCGCCGATCAAGGAGCTGACGTGACTTTAGTAGAGTGGGGCTCTCTTGAATTTGGTGGTGTCGCGCAGGCAGGTGTAGAGCGGAAAGTTGAAATTTTAAGTCGAAGTGTAGTAGCTACCGTTCTTTCAACATCTAGTGCCTATTGCTTTCACCTCCGACGTAACGCTGTGACTTTTACTGAAATTTTTACAAACGCAAGCGAGCAAGGCAGCGCGCTGAGGACGGGCGTGCACCTGCTCCTTCTTCTAGTAGAGAAAGAAACAAAGTATTCAACAACCAGTACAAGTCTATATGAATGAAAGAGAAAGACCTATGTTGCTAACGCAGTAGAAAAAAGTGACGTGATTACAGTAAGGTAGTTTCACCTCGGCTTTTTCCTGCATTTATTTCGCGCAAACAATTCGACAGCACACGCTAGCAGCTGTCCTCATACTTACACTTACACTTACTCCACCTGAAAATGCTTTATGGATTCTTCTCGGCTTCCATATTCTACAACGGAGGTAGAAAGCTCCATTTTGCAGAATCCGAATTCATCTTGATGAACCTATTCACAAAATGAGCACCGTGATTTCTTCTGTTCTTGAAAAAAATCAAAATGATCTTCATAAGCGGAAGACGAATAGAAGGAAAAGAACAGAGCAGCAAGTAGTTGCAGGCATGGTTGGCTATGTCTTTGGAAAAAAAGTGTGGGTGTTCCACTGTGGGCTGGGTGTAGCATTAATAATTTTCCGCCGAGCAGGAATTATTTCTGTCAAAGAACAGGAAGAACGTGCCGCCTACGGCGCTGCCCTCCTGGCATGGACGCCGGGGCGGGCGCCACATTGCCGCGGCGGCCTGCGCAGATCTGTAGCCGCGTGGGGCGCAGAAAACGCCGCAACCCGCGCGGCGCAAGTCAGCGCGCCCCGGGCGCCGGGGGCTTGTTGCGCATTCGGGGCGCGCGTTCCCCTTCGCGACAGCTCCCAGCGTGCGCGGGCCCCAACAACAACGCGGACGAAGCCCGGCCGCCCGAGCGTATGCGGAGCGGAGCCACTTCCAGCCGGGCGACGGGCGTGAAGCCGCGGCGTATGGCAGAATTTTTGCGAGAACGCGCAGCGCGCCAAGTGTCACGCTGCGGCTTGCAAAATTGGCGCGCGGGGACGCAAACAGAAACCCAAGCAGCCAGGGCGCGCCTTACTAAAGCGGGCGGCCGGTCTGGGGCGCGGCGGGCCATTCCACTCCCTAGAGGGCCCCCTGTGTGGATGCGCGGGCCGACGCCGGGTTTTGGTGCCCGGGCGGGCATGATATGCCTGCGCAGGTGGGCCGGCCCGGGCTTGTCCGTCTGCCCGGGCGGACCCACGCCGATGCAAGACCCGGGCCGACGAATGCGAAAACCCCTGGGAGAAGCAGGCGGCAGAAGAGGAGGAAGAGCGAAGGAGACGGGGGCGCGCAGGTGGTGCGCAGCTGCGCCATTTGCGCGGCGCCCATCGCCCCCGTGCCCGCGCCCTGTACCGCCGCCGCCCTGACCGAAGGGCACGCCGAGGCGGCAGGTGGTGGCCTCTGCGCCCGTGTGCATATTGACCGGGAAACTGTGCCGGGGTGCATAGTGCCACCGTCAGCCGTCTGCCCGAAGCCTGGGGCAGCGGTCGCCATTTGCGGCGCGGTTTGCGAGCACTCCGGGGAACTGTGGAGCCGGTGGCGCACTGCTTTTTTTTTGACGTTGCTGCGGCACTTACCTTGGGGCTCTCGGCTAGAGAAGCGGGCCGCCGCCGCGGCGGACCGCCGCGCGGAAGCAACGAAATCGGCCTGCCCAGGTTTGGAAGCCCCCCGGGGGCTTCCGCGCGAGGCGGCGGCCGGCAACGGGGCGGAGCTTGCGCAAATTCTGCCACACCCGAGCAGACGGCCGCTGGGCACGAACCAGGCGGGCGGGCAGAAGGCAGGGCGGGGGGCGGGTCGTCGACTGCTGCAGATATCGCCCGCCTGGGGCAGAGTGTGGAACTGAGCACCCGTGCGATGGAACGGGTCCGCGAATTGAAGCAGTTGAATGCGGGGCGCAGCCGTTCGCGGGGCCCGCCCGGCCCGGGCGGGGCGCGGCGGGGGGCAGGGCGGGGGCCCGCCGCGAGGGAGGCCGCCCGACCTGCTTGCCGCGGGAATGTTGCGGGGCTGGGAATCAAAGCGGAGGACGGCGATGGGCCAGCCTTGAAAAGCCTGACAGCGAACAGCATGCGGCGCGCGCCCCCAGAGCTAATCGTGGATATCGGTGGGACTCATCGCGGCCCCGGCTTTTCTGTTTCTCCAGTTCGGCCCCAGCGGGGGGGGCGGCCCTGCACGCAGGGCCGCCCCCCCGCCCGCGGCTAATTTTCTCCCAGCTCGCACCGCCGGCCCGCCTTGCCGGCCGTCGCGCCCGGGGCTGCGGCTCCTCCGGAGCTGGTGCGGCTCCAGCCTCGCGCCGTGTGGGGCCCATTGTGTCTCCCAGCTCTATCAGTGTAGCAACCTGTGGCCGCCAGGCCCCTGCGTGGGTGCTTGGGCCTGCACTTTGGCGCCCCCGCGCCAAATTGTGGCGCAGGTGCGTTCGAAGCCACCCGCAGCGCTGCACATGCCTCAGGCACAGTACTCGCCGGGGCGCCGGCTTTTGTTTTGTTGCTGTGCGTCGACGCACCTCCACCCAGCTTGCGCGGCGTGGCGCGTGCAATAAATTGAAGCGCGTTCATCTGGATCTGCTCCTTTTGTGGGTCGGTGACGTAGAATCCTTGACCCCCGTGTTCCCTCTGCCGGAGTGCGCCATTTCGCACGTCTTTCCAGAGAGTAAAAGGCCATCCTCCATTGAAGCCTCTATGTAAAAAATCCCGACTCCACCGTGCGACAGCAAAAATCGTTCAAGACAAGATGGCCCCGCCCCGCAACTGTTCGTCCTCGTTCTTCTCCTCTTCTGTCGGGAATTGTCATTCCAAGCACACTGCCTCGTGCTCGTTTCGTCTTCCGCACAAGTACTACAACCGGTGGAAACGACGCTGGCTTTTCACAGTACGGACGGTCTTTCTCATCTTCTCCTCCTCCTTCCTCACGAAAATAACTACTACTCTAGCACAGGAACAAGTGGATCATGCTGCCGAGCAGGGAGTTGACAACAACCTTTCGCCAGCCGAACAAGACGACGATGGCCGCACCCAACCACCATCACCGCAAAAGCAGCATTTTTTCCTCTGCGTGTTCATCCCGGTCACCAAAAAATCCAAGAAGGATGTGGAGCTGTCGAAAGTCCAACTGAAAACGTGGATGACGAGTCACAAACGACACGATGTCCGGGCGTTTTTCATCGGCGAGGTTCTGTCGGAAGAGCACAGAAGTAGAACGATATCGATCATCGGCGACGACGAACTACCGTATGACCAGCTCCCGGTCCGGACGTTCAAGATGTGGACGTATTTAGGTTTGGGCGATTGGAAGCTTCTCGCCAGGAAAAACCGGTTTCAATTGGAAGAGGACGATATCCCACGAAAAAACTGTTCCACTGTGATGATTTTGCAAGATCTGCATCGCAAGTTCGTTACACGTGACACAGAAAATTTGCCATGCGCGCTTCCCTAGGGAAAGCGCTGTTGACTACCTAACCTCTTGCAGGTGTAGCAAGGCAAACACTATGGTGTTTCATTTTCTGCATCACAAGTTCACAGACACAGTGAAGCAGTTTTTTCCTGCGATAGACGAGGCGGAAGAACATGCCAGGGTGTTGAAAGAGTACAACAGAACCGGGTATCAGCGGTATAAAAGTAGAACCTTGTGGTCGAATTTTCATGGGGAGGTATTAGATAGCGGAAATCCCTCCAGTTCCGCCACCGCTACGCAAGGAGGCGATCATACTAGTAGCGCAACAGCCCCCCCCGTCAATGATCAGCATGCAGCTACGGTGCATTACGGTGGCAGAGTGCGCGGGCGCGAGAAAATCTTCAATGGAAGCAGGACAAAATCTAAAGCCGGGCCTGCTGGTACGAGTGCAGACGTAGATATGGACCGGGAGGACTCTAGTATTGTCGACGACACATCATCATCAAGGCCTGCTAGTACTACTACTGCGACCAATCTCTGGAACAGTAGCCCGAATAAAATGAATCCAGGCACTCTTGACGCGGACGAAGATGAAGATGATCACGCCTTTTACTTGGATGACAACAACTTAGTTATCCTGAGTAAAAACGTACCCACACCAGAGTCAGGATGGGGATTTTGCAACACAAACCTAGGAGTTTTGTGAGTCACGCATGACAAGTTGCACTATGCAGTGTAGTGCAGGTTAGCAAGTGCAGCCGCATTACAGATTCATCTGCTCATCCTGTTCACAGCGTCACAAATTCCAAAACACGACTGGAAATAGCTCTCATGGGGATGCGCATTACAAGTCTTCCTGTCTTTGCAAATCTGCATTACAACTCTGGTGTGGGGACGTTTTTACTCAGGATATTAGTTGAGCACACGGCAGTCGACACCGAAAGGTACCTATGCGCTGCAAGAAAAGTATCGCACTCGTAGAAATTGCAGATATGCATTACAACTCTCCGCTCTCAGGTGAATCAGCATTACAAATTCCATTTTTCCCATTGGGAATAAAACTTGTAATGCAATTTCCACTACTACGATTATACTTTTGCAATGCATAATACCATCTTTGGTCCCCCGCGTTTTCTGATCAGGTGACCTGTGATTACTACATGAAAGCGGACCCCGATTCCTACGTCAATGTCCCAGCAGTCGTCGACCGGTTGCAGTGCTTCGCAAGCGACTTTTCGGAGAAAGATAGTGGGGATGATGAAGCTGTTGTACGATTTGAAGCGCAAAAAGATGAAGCAGCAGCAGCCTCTTCATCCACCGATGCCAACAACAACCTCGAGCAGCAGATATCCACCACCTATGACGACGAATCGACCAGAACCAACTACCCAGTGCAAGTTCAAAACAAACAATACTTCGGCGTGGTGCACGCAGTTGCGCCCGATGAACACACAGCCCTCTTTTTCGGCCACGGCGGTAGTGGCTACATGATCAACTACAATCTCCTCCACGACAACGTGGCACAGTGGTCCATTAATTGCCTATCGGAACTGATCAAAACGAGCAACGGGGTGGGGATGGAAGACGTTCTGTTCTCCCGGTGCTTACGCGACGAATCGGACAAGAAAATCGGGGTTTTGTCCTACGGACACACTTACACGGAGTTTATTCTCAACTTCCACCAAGCGGAAAGATACATTTTGAACGGGACGAGATTACTGCACGGCGTGGACTTATTACCCCCGCCTCTATCCAAATGCACGCTCGTCGCCCACCCGATTGAGAAGCCGCAGGATTTGGTTTTAACCCACAAGCGAATAACGGATGATTTTTCGAAACAGCAGAAACACCTAATTGACAGCCGGGCGAGTAGATCTTTGGTTCCCCCGCATATCCTGATCGAGGAAAACGACGACAGCTGTTTTCTGCAGCCGTTTTTGATCTCCAAGCAGGCGGAGGTCCGGATCAGCAAGGGCAGCGAGTCGCAATTCAACTGGAGTAAGCCACAGATGAAGCAGCTGTACGAATGCTACTTGAAGGTGAAAAACAACAAGGAAGGGCTAAACTACGCAACCGGGAGTTCTTCCACTTTAGCCTGTGAATGGACAGCGATTGAAAACGAGAAGTACTACGGGTTAAAACATGCCCCGTACGCGGACGACAGTTACAAGAACTGCAAACTCGCCTGTTGCGAGTCCTTCAGTTGCGCGATCTTCCTCTTTCGGGAGCGAGACGGGTGTTGGCTGGGGCACCACGAAATTGTGGAGAAGGGGAAGTTATCAAATGTAAAAATGTCTGGGTCTGGAAACTTGTGATGCAAGTCCGTGAGCAATAAAGTGCTCTGTAATGCGCCGCCAAGCATGACAAGTTTTTTCGTGTTCCTGTGCTGCGTATTTCGGATGAGAAACTGCGCTTTTGCATGACAGGCAAGAGGACCTCTTGGTGGCCACGCAAGACAGAGTGCAGAGTCATGCTAGACTAGCATGACAAATCTCGCAATCTTCCGTTCCAGACATTTTTGCAGGTGATAGAAGTCCGTGTTTGAGCCGCAGTGGCGCGGCGGGATGAAGGCGAGGTTGACACGGAGCTTGCCGGTGATGTTAACGAGGAAGTTGAGGAATTTGAGTTTAGTGGGGAGAGAAGATGGCTCTGGCTCAGATTCATCTGCAGGATCGCGTGCTGAACAAGTGCCAGCCGCTTCTGGATCCACTTCGTTGAGAACCCAGAAGCAAGTAGATTCAATTCTCGATTTCTACATAGACGACATGAGGTTTAGAAACTATGCAAATATGTTGTTGAAACAGGATGAGCTTTCTTTAAATGACTTTCACAGGAGGATTTGGAACAGGTTCGAAATGCACATGCAGATGGAGAATGGTGGACTTGGGATGCAAGGACGGGCGCAAATGTACGAGAAAAAATACAATCTGCAATCAATCGCTTCAGTGAAAGAAGCAATGCGAGCTCGCTTGTGATAAATAATTCTACGTTTGGTTCGCGTGGGCTTGGTACAGCGACCGATAAGTTGCGCATTTCTCGTTGAGAAAAAAGAGAAGAGTGCTGGAAAGGAGTGCTAGGTGTGAGTGATGGCCAAATGGGTCGAGGCATCTTGTTGAGAGTGAGTGAAAATGGCGAGCGTTTCAAGCTTACTGATTATTGGGACTGCATGAGTGCCACTGGTAGAGATAGAGACGCGTGCTGCTTCCGGCACGCGCGGAACAGCGAGCACGGGCGGCCAGGAATTTCCTCCGCATATTAAGGGCGGCGCTACCGAAGGGCCTGCATCGGCCGCGGGGGCGCGCGGCGGATGTGCGCGGGCCCTGGGGAGTAATACTTTTGCGCCCGGAAATGTTTCGGGCACAGCGCGCACGTCAGAAAGCCACGGCACCAGGTTCCACCGCGGCCGCATTCGTCAACGTTCCCTGTGCGGCGAGCCTCGGGAAAACGGCAGGCCGGGCGTGCCGCGTGTGTCCCGCGGGCGGCGGCTGGGCCGCGTGTGTTTCCTTCTTTTTTCTGCGCGCTGTGCCTGCGCGCTTTGCTTCGAGCCTCCGGGCGTGCCGCCCTTTGTTCGGTATCCGCGACCGGCCCGCCCCGCTTGCCTGCGTCGCTCGGCCGCCCTGCCGCGCATCAAGTGCGCTGCGGCCAAATGTATGCCCCGCCCCCGCCGGGGTCTGCGGGCCTCTTTGTTGGTGGCCCCCCCCGCCTGTGACCGCGGGAAGAGCCCCTGGCGCTGCCGGTGAATCGGGGGCCGCCGCTTTTTCGGCCGGCCTGGCCCATCGTTTAGCTGTCGTTGAGACTTTTTGCGCGCCCGCAAACGAAGGCGCGTCTGATAGAAGACGCGAAAGTCGCAGCCATCGCGACTCGGGTACGTATTGCATTGCCCTGGTGTGTTCGTACAATAAAAGGCACTGAGCGAACTTGTCGCGCAGCGCGAGTTCTAGCGAGAGGCGGGCAAAGGAGAAGAGAGACTGCGTCAGCCTGTTGGCCTGAAAGAGAGCTCGGCGGCAGTGAGTCAGTGGAGTGTGGTTATTTCAAGTAGTTTTCCTTAATGCCGGCGGCTTGACAAACATAGACAAACCCCGCCGCGCGGGTGTAGTGTGGCACTTCGGCCGGTGCGCTGCGCGCCCTAAGCCTTTGACTGCGGGCGGCATGGCGCTCGCGCCGGCGCAGCGCATTGCCGGGCCCGAGACCGCGCGGCCCGTTTGTGGGATTTCTTTGCGCCGCGCCCCGCCGGCCATGTGAATGCTTTCGCGCGCGGCCATCCCTTGCCCCCAGCGGGCCGGCCGATCGGGCTGCGCACTTTGCCCGCTGCCAGGCAGCGCGGTGGAAGAAGGCGCCTGCGGACGGCGGGAAGGGCGGGGAGCTGATGGCGGGGCCCGTGGTTTTGCTTTTGTAGCGGAAGGATGGCGGGGCCGTGCGCCGAACGAGAGCGAGGCGGCCCCCTCCAGTGTGCGAGCAAGTAGCAGCATGGGCTCGAGCCGGCTGCTATTGCAGGACGCGCGTGGGGCCGGCTGCTACTGCGGAGCTCAACCCCAGAAGGCCCGCCAAACAGTGTTCCTGTCCCGTCCGATATTTACGCCCCCGCGTGCGAATTTAATGGAAACGTGGACGAAACAGCATTTGTAGCGAGGCAACAACGGTGGCGGGGGCGGCGGTGGGGATGGTGGGCCATACGGGGGCGGTTATGGTCCCGCGCCGCCTGCTTCCTTTTCCTGCATTCTCCTGGCGGCGCAGGCAGCTGGCGCCGGCGGCGGTGCCTCTGGTGGGGCGGCGCCTAAAGATGTAGCCGCGGCGGGGACGCCGGGGCGCCCGCGGTGTTGGGAATGCGGTCACCAAGCGCCCCCCCCGGGTGGCCCTTATATTGTTGGCCCGGCGTCGCGAAGCGTGTGCCGTGATGGACCTGCCTGGGCATTTTCCGCCGCGCTGATGCGGTTTTGCTCGGTCTCGTGATTATAGCAGCAGACCTGGTGGCAGCAGGCGCGGCCAACTTCGTCGCCGATGCGGTGCCGCGCGTACGTTGTTGCGTCGCTTCTTTGAATTGAAAGTTATCCGGCGGCGACTTGGCTTCGGCCTGGCGGAGCGCTCGAAAAAGGGCATTGCCTTCGTGTTCGGGATGGAGCGAAGCCACTGTCTGTGAGCTGGGGTGTTTCCTGTATGCAGGCCTCCGTATGCTTGAGCTCTATTCAGCATTCTCTTCGAGGACACAGTATTTAGCAAATGAAGATTATTAGCTTGTTTGATAAAGTCGATTGGTCCGCTTAAGCACTACTAGAACAGACTACAGCACTATCACAAACACACACAAAAATGTTCCAGCCCTTTATTCCCGCAACCGGCACCAGCAGTAGCAGCTCCAGCACTGCGTCTTTCCCGATCCCAGCTGCCCCTTCCACCTACAGCAGCGATGTGTTCGTCCTGTCTGCAACTACAGCCTTCTCCGCAGCTGCCCATGGAGGTTCGGCCCTGTATAGTAACGCAGACATAGCATCAAGCAGGGCCTACAGCACTGCGGAAATTGTACACGACCCCAAGAAGAGCCATACAACGAACCCTGTCGTTCGGGAAGTGCAAAAAAACAGCTTCCGGGAAATCATCGACGAGCAAAACCCAAATTTCCATTTCGAAGGGCAGCACCAGACTACCCTCCTCACCCCGGATGAGGAAAAACAACTTTTGGAGGAGGAAATCCAGGAGTTGGAACAGTCCCTCGAGTTCACGAAAAACGAAATTTCCCGACTGGAGCAAGGCATCGCGGATTTGAAACAGCAGCACGAAGCGCGGATGAAAAAACTGGTGCAGGAGCAAAGGCGACGGAAACAGAAGCGGCAGAAAAATCGTGAGGAGTTGAATTTGGATTTCGAGATAAACACCGAGTCGCTGTACAGGAACGATGAGAAGACTGCGTCGTATGGGACGTCGAGTACAAATGCGAATTCCGGTACTGGAAACATCGAATATCAAGTGTAAAAGTGTCTGGGTCTGGAAGGATGTAACTTGTGATGCTGCATTGATTTGGATTCCAAGAAAATCTGTATTGCACGAGCAGCAAAGGGAATGTAATTTTTGCGACGCAGAGAGGGCATTTGTTATGCGGAACAGGCATCAAGAAGCCCTCAAACAATCGGTGATGCTAGGGCATGCATCACTGACATCATGGCTCATGCAAAACGTGCATGACAGGTCTCAGAATCTTGCAGACCCAGACATATTTGCAGTTGATATCGAAAGTGAAACTGCGACAACGCCAACCGGCGGGGGAACCAGCACAGGAGAGGACACGGCTGAAGACGTACTTTTTTTCAGATTGTGATCTGGTAACCAAATGCGTGCGCGCGCGATATTGCTTAGCAAACGCAGCGCGAAGGCAGTTGCCGTTACCATATAGGGCAACCGCCGGGAGGCGTGAAGGTCAGGGAAATGGCCAGAAATGAAGCGGGAAAAGGGAAAAAAAGCGGACCAGATGGGAAAATGGCCAGGAGGAAAATGGCCATGTCGCAAAAATGGCAGAAACCAAGCGGGAGAAGGTAAAAAAAGAGCATTTTTGCGGCTTGGCCCACTTAGTATCTGAAAAAAAGACGGAGTATTTTTTGCTTCGCCCGCTGGGCAGCTGCGTTGGAGCAGCAGGTCCGCGACCTGTCCGGAAGCCTTGGGCCGCTTCGTAATTGGAAAAAGTTGGAAAAAAATGGCAAAAAGTTGCGTCATAACGTGGGTGGAAGCAATCGTCGGATTTTGTGCAGATCACGCGGGCCACTTAGAAAATGAAAAAAGATGAGAAATTGCGCAAAAGCGCAATCCCTCCGCAGGCTTCAAAACTGCCAGTCAGATGCGGGCGGTGAAAGTGTGCAGGTCGCCCGGGCCACTTAGTAAATGGAAAAAGAGAAAAAACTGCGCAAAAGCGCAATCCCTCCGCAGGCTTCAAAACTGCCAGCCAGATGCGGGCGGCGAAAATGTCCAGGTCGCCCGGGCCACTTGGAAACCAGAAAAAGATGAGAAATTGCGCAAAGGCGCAATACCTCCGCAGGCTTCAAAACTGCCAGCCAGATGCGGGCGGCGAAAATGTCCGAAGCCCTTCGGCCGCCTAAAAACCTGAAAAAAGAGCGAAAATTAAAAAAAATCGAGAACCCTCGGCAGGCTTACAAACTGGCCGCCAAGGGCGGTCCGGCGGGCGCGTGGTCGCGCCGTGCCATCGCGATTGGGAAAAAAAAGTCGGACTAGAAGCGGGCGGAGGCATGTCACAAAATCCCTACTCGCCCGGGGTTGGGAGCACAAATTCGGCACCTCCGCCGCGTCTGAAATGCCCGATTTTTGTGGCCCGGAAGGGTCCGCGGATTTTCGGCTTTCCGCAGATACCTTCCTGGCCAGGGGGCCAGTTTGTCATGCAGTGGCTAGAAAGGATGCCCCGCTGCCACATTGCTGGATTTCGCATTCAATGCGTCTCGCATTGAATAGAAATCCGGAAACCACCGATGACCCAGATGCCTTCCTGGCCAGGGGGCCAGTTTGTCATGCAGGGGGCTTGAAGAAGAAGGAGTGGGACTTTGCTTGAAAATAAATGGCGCCAAAGCGCGGCCCGCCTTTCGCCGCGCGGCTGGTTAGGCTTTCGCGCTGGTTAGATTTTCGCGCACGCATTTGGTTACCAATATCGCCCTCCGGGCGCGACCTTCATACAGATGACCACCCTCTGCGAAAAGGGCAGTGCAGTTTGTCATGCTATTGATCATTACAGAAGCTGAAATTCGTTCTCAATGTGTTAAAAACCACAGATCGCCGTCGCGGAAGAGCAGAACGGAAAACTGTTGGATTTGCGACGTGGTTGCGTGGACCTGTTGCAGGCGCTGTCATCAGGCATCAACATCGAGGAAGGTCCGGGGGGGATGCATGCGTTGCTGGAGAAGTATGAATGTTTGGTCGAGGAGATGCGGTGAGCAGGAGGTCAAAGACAAAGACTGTATGATGTATGAGCTAGCTGTGAACTGCTCCTCCGCGATAAAATGAACTAGAAGAAGACCGCAAGAGAAGATTCGTGCCTCCGTCTTTTGTCCGAGGCTGTAGTCTTTGTAGGATGGAAGAATGAAGATCAACAGAAAAATATAGCTCACGATAACAGTTGAAGGAGCCAAGGAAAAAGCACGGGGGTACAACGTGCCGACGGCTCATTGTGCCGGGTAGTTGTTCCTTTATTTTTCAACCGCACTACGAAGAGTTACAGTTACTCACCAAAAATCACGAGCGGAGAGCAGAGGTTCCTGCGTTCTTGGTTTATGATGCTTGTGTGTTTCGCTTTTCTACTTTTTCCTCCGGGACCGACGAGTAGAAACAGAATTTCAGACAAATGTGACGAACATTTTGTTGCTCATCGCAAGGGCTTTTACCAAGATGCCTTCCTCCCGTCGTAACAACAAGTCTTCCAAGCGGGACCAGCAGTCCTCTGACGATGAGGAGGAGGATGACTGTTGCTGTTTCGCCCAGAATTCTACGACGCAACTCTTCGTCACCGCCTTTGTGCTCTTCTTCCTTGCGGTGTGTGGGGGAATTGCGGCGGCGGCGCTCGGGTCCCAACGCTGCTGCGGGTCGGCATGGACGAATGAGGATCACGTGTCTTTAGCCTGTTCTGCGGTGTACCGGAGTTGCTATGACGTGACGCGAGCGGCTTTGGGCGTCGGGATGAGCGCCGTGTCCTTGATGCTGATCGGGTATGTAGATACTTACCACGTAGGAGTTTTTTTTTGCATCGAGTGCTGTATGTGCAAGACAAAGTTGATTTGTCATGCAGAAAGCCGAATTACATGTAAGTACAAACTCAGGTTCATCATGCTCGGAATCGCCTGCCACTGTCAACACCAGCGGCGCATGGACAAGAAGGCGCAGCGGCGGGAAGCGAACAAAAAGTATAGGCAGCGTACGTGTTTGTCATGCAGAGCCTGCATGAGCGTGTAAATTTGCAGAGAATTTGTCATGCTGACAATCGCAGCATAATACGGGAACAAAAAGATTTTCGCATCTTCCAACATACAGGTACGAATTCAAAACGGAGCAGAAACGCCTTCGGAAACAAGAAGCCGCTGCAGACCACCAGGAGATTGAAATGCGCGGCGCGGTCACCCCGCCCAGCAGATCCGCTCGAGGGTTATTGAACCCGGCCATACCGCTATCGCAAGAAAAAACTGTTTCACTTGTGATGCAGAAAATGGATCGCATAAGTGTGTGTCGTGCTACACATGCAAGACAGTGAGTTTCTAGCTGTACTTTCCCTTAGGAACCCCGCATGACAGATTTTCAGTGTCATGCGTATACAAACTTGTGATGCAGATTTTGCAAAATCACCACAGTGAAACAGTTTTTTCTTGGGATAACCGCCGCCAACTTACCAGCAACAACCGTACGTGCAACACGGAGGACCACCGCCAGCACCAATGTACACGCCGCGGGGAGTGAACCTACGTGGTCCACCACCACCACCTCCGCCGGAACACCAAACTTCCTATCAGTACTCCTCTCAGCAAGTCGGGTACAACCCGTCAGCAGAACACCAGCACCAGCATCACACAATCCCGGCGCCACAGTTAGTCGTCCAGCGATCCCCCCGGGGGGAACAAGTCGTGCACCAGATGCGATCGCCGAGGTATACTCCGGCGGAACATCACGGTTCCAGCTACCCGGTTGTGCAGGAGACTATCCGAAGTCAGCGGGTTGTGCCGGTTGGGCATCATCAGCCGCGGTCGGGCAGGAGTATGACTCCGCCAGTATCTTCGCGTGGAAGACACCAGGTGGTCTACGGGGCGCCATATTACAAGGAAAAATGCCCCCACCCTGAACTTGGCAGCATTTGTATTGCAAACCTTTCTAATGGAAACATTCCCCGTCTTGCATCTATCAGCATCACAAATTTGCCATGCTGAATAGCTCAAATTTGTGTTGCAAAGGAGCCCAACAGCAGCCGGATCTGTTATGCAAAAGATACCTTGCGCACCTAGAGCTAGATTCTGCATCAGAGAGGCTCGTAGTCCTTTCATGCAAGGCAAAAAGCGTTCATTTGGAAACTTTGCTTGAGAAACTTTCGCAGATTCCGGGATGGGGGCATTTTTCATTGTAATACGCCGCAGTTCGGAGGCGGGCCGCAGATTGTGCCGTCCGCGCCGGTATGGATTGTAAAAATGTCTGGGTCTGGAAGGGTTGGAACTTGTGATGCAAACTCTGGAACACACAAAAATTTGTGTTGCATGAGCGCCAAAAGCTGTCCATTTCTTGGCACACGAGTAGGAGGTTTCTCATGCGGGACAGGCATCATGAGGCGTGCTCAAAACCTGTGATGCTTTTGCCTGCATCAGACGCCATTTGCGTGATCCGAAATATGCATGACAAATCTCGCGATCTTCCAGACCCAGACATTTTTACATTTGATAGTCGGGGGCGGGATACCACTAGACTTTTATGAGCAAGAACACTTCTTCTGCTCTGAGGGAGTCCGAACAAAATCGCCTAACCCTGGTCTTCTTCCAAACAGCGCGAGTATGAAAATTACGTATAAAGGCAGTTCACCAGCAGTCCTTGTTTCACACAAAGAACGATCCGCCCTCCAACATACAAACGATTTTCAGCTGCAATAAGTACAACAACTTCTGAACAAGAACCACCATATGAGATGAAGATGGACGAAATTCTTTTGCAACAACTTGACTTTTTGCTAATCGCCGGCATTTGCTAGATTTCCCACGATCCTCCACCGAGTTCAAAGTTCTTTCTCATCGAGCGCCTGCGCGGTACTAGAGGTCTCGATCGATTTTGAAAAGATGAAGAATTAGTGGCAAAGAGCAAGCAGCTGTAGCAAACCAAAAAAGCTATAGAACAATCTTACGGCGAGGAACTACTCCGAGAAGATAGTACATGGTACTAGTTGTAACAAGCCATTTAGAACCTTTACAAGATCATCGCTTGATGAAGATATCAACCGAAGATTAGAGATCTATGCTAAAAAGACACACTCTCAATCGTAGTTGCGGTTTGTCACTGCAAGGGATATTAGTTTTGTCAAGAAGCAACTGTGGAAAAAAAGCGCCATCGTTGCTCTAGGATATCAAATGAATTTTTCTGAATGAGTATTTTTGTCTATAGGTGCTGTCAGCACCGATCTAGGACGAAAAGTGTTGATACAAGGCGGGTTGAAAAAATATTTTGGTGGAGAGAACTCCATCCTAGTTGCGGGAACGCGTTGCTAGATGCCTGCACCTGTTCGGCCAGATGAGATCGTCGCCAACTGTGTCAGATCTGCGCGCATAATTCTCCGTCGTCTTCAAGAGTTCAAACCGGCCACAAAGCTGAACGCTTTTCAAATTTGATTGCTGCCACTATCGCTTGCTTCACAAATCACAGTCTCTACCCTTAGTAGCTTTTATTTCTGTCGTGTGTAGCTTGGTTTAATCCCCGTTTTTATCTGGTGCCTCTGATTAGTCAATTCAAAACTACAACCGCTTGTCAAAAGTCTCTTGACTTTGTAGTGAGTTGGATTTTAACCACTCACTACAATTTTCTACCAAGAATCATGAGCATCCCTGTCTAGATATCCCACAGAAAAAGACCGACAGGTCATATTTGTAATGCAAAAATAAATACACAGGAAAGTCTGTCATGGGCGAGGCCATAACATCCTGTTTAGGGCATGCAATACAGATTTTTTTGTCTATTTATTTTTGCATTACAAATATGACCTGTCGGTCTTTTTCTGGGGGATACTAGAATCCCCCACGTCGACCAGTCGAACACAACTTGTTCGATATTAACACCTCCGACAAGAAATAACTATGGAGCAGCTCGTCGGGGATCTCGACCTGCGATTTGTCTTCGTCGGCGGCAAGGGCGGCGTCGGGAAAACAACCTCCTCCGCGTCTTTAGCGACCTGCTTTTCCCAGAGAAGTAGATATAACCGGGTTTTACTGATCAGTACCGATCCGGCACACAGCCTCGGGGATGCGTTCCAACGGGAGTTTCCGAAGGGACAGCCGACCGCGGTGTCACCGACATTGGATGTGTTGGAGGTAGATCCGGAAGCGACGCTGGAGGAGGAGGTAAGTATAGATTTTCATAGGTTTCTTGTACATTGGATGTTGCAGCTAAACCAGCATTATAAATTCGCTTTGCCATGCGCAACTCCGCATTCGAAATGTATTTACACATCATCATCTGTACTTATCACGAAGCTGCAAGAATGGACGAAGCTGATGGAAGAGGGCGGCATGGCGGATGCGGGTGCGTTATGCGTTGCAAGTATGTCTGGGTCTGGAAGATCGCAACTTGTCATGCTAAATCCGAATCATGCAAAAATCTGTGTTGCATGAGTCCCAAAAGCTGCTTACTTTCGACCGAGTTGGGAGGGAGTTTCTTATGCAGGATAGGCATGGCAGAGACCTCACAGAGTCTACTGTCACGCTAGGTCCCGCATTCCAGACCGTATGGGTCATGCCAGAAAAGCATGACAAACTTGCATTCTTCCAGACCCAGACATTTTTGCAGTTGATATGCGTCGATGGGGGAGTTCCAAGACTGGTTGAGACAAATACCGGGGATCGACGAGGCGACCGCGATATCAAACGTGATAAACTTCATCGAGGAAGACAAATACGACTTGGTGGTCTTTGACACTGCGCCAACCGGACACACGTTGAAGCTGCTGCAGCTACCGAAGGTATTTCTGATACGCATAATTTGTAATGCGAAAACACGTCGCAACGGGCTACTTGTGCGCTTGTCATGGAAAGCCGACAATTTTCTCATTTTGAAGCCGAGCCAAACACTAAAATTCAGATCCTCTCCCAAGGCATGGAAAAGCTCCAATCTTGGTCAACCACCCTCTGGACGTATATGTCAACCGTCGTCGGCACGTCTTCAAGTAACAACTCCAACCCCGTGGATGCGAAGCACGCGATGGAGACAAGACTGAAAGAGTACAAGCGGTCCATGGACAAAGTTTCCCTGATGCTCAAAGACCACTACCGGACGCAGTTCGTCATCGTCTGCATCGCGGAATATTTGTCCGTGATGGAGTCTAAACGCTTGATGTCGGAGCTGAAGAAAAACAGCATAAAATCCGGGTTTGTGATCTGCAACCAACTTCTCCCCGTGCTGGAAATAACCGATCAAGAGGAACAACAGCTTCTCCACCCAGCAACTCTCGGCAGCACGGCCAACTTCGCCGGGAATACAACTAACCATGATACTGATACGTCGGGGAACAAAGTGTCCGTTTTGGATACGAATACCAGCTGGAACGTCGACCACAGTGCGATAAATTCTAACTTCACCTTCGCAGGACCACCGAACGGAGGTTCGACTGGTTCCCCGCAATTGCTGCCGATGGATGTGGAGGGAAATAATAGCAATGCAGCTCAGCAGCAGCATCTTCCATTTGCAGCTGCATCCGTCGCGGCGCAACAGCAGCAGCATTTACTGCGAGGAGGACAACAGCAGCAGCAGCCCTTAGCGCCGCATAACAGTCCGCCCATGAACGGGCAACAGCAGCAGCACAACTACTTACAAAGCAGCTACACGGAGCTCGCAAGCGTAGAAATACCAGCGCTGTCATCTTACGCCCCCCCGCATGACGGGAGGACGACTACAATGACGTACCCCGCGAGTATGAGTTCCGATCGACCAGCGCATCCAATTTCCGGAACAATACCCGCTGCAGTCATGCCTTCTGCGGGGCAAAAGGCGCTGAAATTACTGCAATCGAGGAACCGAATTCAGATGAAGTACCTGGAGTTGCTGAAGCAAGTAGAAGGAGTGCAGCACGTGATAGAGATGGAGCTGCAGGAACGGGAGGTCACCGGGCTTGAGTCTTTGAAAAGATTCGCCTACGACATGCTGATGGGAGGGAGCAGGAATAGGAAGGGGAGAACTTCGTCTCTGTCCCAGCAAATGTGTTCGGCGCACAACAATCTACACTGCGACGAAAAGCAACAACATTCTGCGGTATACAACAATCCCTCCGCCACACCCGGACAAGTAAATCAGGCGTCACACAACGCGGCGAAAAAGCTGCACTGCTATTCGAGACTACGGGAGGAGCGGAGAATAGTTTACCCAGAACTGATGGAGCAGGATGACGAGGTGTTTCCGGTGGGATTGTCCGTGGAGATCTTCGGACTCGCCAAAACGCCGCAGTATAACGGCGTAATAGGAACCGTGAAGAGCTACGACGCACAGACGATGAGGTATAATTTGGTAGATTTGATGGTGGTATGCATTGCAAATATGTCTGGGTCTGGAAACTTGTGATGCAAGAAAGGGAATAGTGAGCACACTGTAATGCGCTCCCCAGCATGACAAGTTTTTCCGTGGTTCAGAGATGCGTGTCCCGCATGAGAAACTGCGTTTCTGCATGCCAAACAAGAGGATCTCTTCGCGGTCACGCAATACAGAGTTCAGAGTTATGCCAGACTAGCATGACAAGTCTCGCAATCTCCCAGACCCAGACATTTTTGCAATTCATAGGTGGGGTTCTTATCCTTTGTAATACGGAACCTTTTTCTTGCCGGTTTTGGTCTTGCTCTACGGAAAAAGACAGATGCAATTTCTAAGCGCGTTTAGGTGTCTGACACTGCCATGAATTGCACCTGGAGGGAAAAGTGCAACTTTGCGCTTTCGCAAACGGAACCAGGAGCAGACTCTTGCTCGTCAGGACCTTTTCCTGTCGGCTTTTTGCCCTCATCCGGGGTATAGGGCACAGGCAATGTTAGCTCGTGTTTAGGTGTCTGACACTGCCATGATTTGCACCTGGAGGGAAAAGTGCAACTTTGCGCTTTTGCAAAAGGAACCAGGAGCAGACTCTTGCCCAGCAGGATCTTATCTTGCCGACTTTTTGCCCTCAACTAGGGTATGGGGCACAGGCAATTTTAGCTCGTGTTTAGGTGTCTGACACTGCAATGATTTGTGCCCGGGGGAAATGGAGCTACATTTTGTGTTTGCACCAAGAAACAGGAGCGGGCGCTTGCTCAGCAGGATCTTGGCTTGCCGATTTTTTGCCCTCATCCGGGGTATGGGGCACAGGCAATTTTAGGTCGTGTTTAGTTGTCTGACACTACCATAATTTGTGCTCGGGAGAAATGGAGTAACTTTTCGTTTTCGCACCAAGAATCAGGAGCGGGCTCTTGCTTAGCAAGATCTCTTTTTGCCATCTTTTTGCTCTCAGCTAGGGTATAGGGCACAGGCAATTTTAGATCGTGTTTAGGTGTCTGACACTTCCATGATTTGTGCCCGGGGAAAAGCGGGGCACTTTTTGTTTGCGCACCAAGAAGTAGGGGCGGGATCTTGCTTTGCCGGATCTTTTTTGCCGGCTTTTTGCCCTCAACTAGGGTATGGAACACAGGCAATGTTAGGTCGTGTTTAGGTGTCTGACACTTCCATGATTTGTGTTCGGGGGAAAAGGGGGCACTTTTTGTTTGCGCGCCAAGAACCAAGGGCTGTCTCTTGCTTAGGTGGGTCTTTTCCCGCCGACTTTTTTCTATCAGCTAGGGCATAGGGCACAGGCAATTTTAGGTCGTCTTTAGGTGTCTGACACTGCCACGATTTGTGCCCGGGGGAAAAGCAGCTACTTTTTGTTTTCGTACCAAGAAACAGGAGCGGGCGCTTGGTCAACAGGATCTTTTCTTGCCGGCTTTTTTCCCCCCACTGGGCAGACGGCACAGGCTATTTTAGGCCGTGTTTAGATGTCTGACACTATCGCAATATGTGCCCGGGGAAAAAGCGAGCCACTTTTTGTTTTCGCAGCAAGAACCAGGGGCGGGCTCTTCATTAGTAGGATCTTTTCTTGCCGGCTTTTTGCGCTCGGGTTGGATACAGGGCACTTCGCGTTTTAGGTCGTGTTTAGGTGTCTGACACGGACATGTTATGATCCGCACTCGGCGAGAAACAAAATTGTTATAAAATCCTAAAATCTGAACCAACGACAACTAAATCTTCAGGTACGGCGTCTTTGTCGAGCACCTTCCGACGCAGCTGAACGTGAAAAAGCTGCTCGCCCTGAAACCCAGTAACCTCCGCCACGCGGCAAATTCTAAATTTTTCGGCAACTCCGCACTCGATCCTGAGGTTGACACGTGGATGCAGAATCCGAAAATTTGGAACGCGTTCATGGAGTGTAAAAAGGACCCGCTGCGGATCAAGTACTATTTAGAAAACGACCCGGAGCTCAGCGGCATTTTGAGTAGCATGGCGCGGAAGATTTCCGTCCACCAAAAGGCCTGCGCGCCGGTGGCTGGTTGAAGAAGGTGGTCGCTTGTGGCGGTTTAGGAGGATGGAGTTTTCATTTATTCAGGACCGCTTATTACCTAGTAATAGCACGCGTACTTTTCTAAAAGTCAATTGTTATTTTTCTACGCGCAAATTGTTGTAGACTTTCTTTCCCAATCTTTTTGTCAATTTAAAACAACACGCCATGATCCATTGAATACGCATGTGTTGTTGCGTCGCGACTTTTCAAATCCAATTTTCTAATCTTTTTGCAAATGCAGAGATGTTGTGAGCATATTTGATACAATGCGGGGCACCGGATAACGGTGCCGCTTTCCAAGAAAAGAGGTGTAAAAAGAAAGAAAGATCTGAAAAAGCAAAAAGCTGCTCAGTATTATCAACGAGCAGAAGAAATTTAAATTCTTCTCTGAGTATGTAGTACTTGTTTCGTTCTGGCGTCCTTTACATTTTAGGAGATCCACCTTGTTTTGCTTTCGCGTTCCAGAATATCTTCTTGCTTTCGGTTAAGTATGGGGACGATCAGCTTTATGTGTTTTAGATCCAGAGATCAGGGGAGGTGTAGCCTTCTTTTGGCAAACATATCTAAAACTCCGTTCCTTCTTTCTAGAGGGCACCAGAGGGACAAGGCACAGACCAAGAGCGAGATTCCGTTAAGGACAAGCGATTTAAATCGGTTGAAAGACCACAAAAAAAAATGCGTGTCACCCCCATCTCGGCCTCCGTGCTGTTGCTGCCGGCCCTCACTGAGGCCACAAAGCTGTCGCTTTTCAAGAGACTAAAGAACGAGCCAGAGCTATCCTATATAAAAACGTCCCCGCCCCATAGTCAAGATGATCAACCGGCTAGACAAATCCACGAGTTTTGGTTGTTTCGCATGACAAATTTCGACTCGTGGTGTAGTGCTGTCTGAGCTAGTTCAGCAGCATCACAGATCTAGTATGTCACGCTGATTGGAGCATGACAAATCCCAAAACACGACTAGAAAATGCATCGCATGGGGCTCCGCATGAGAAACATTCTCAGCATGCAGATTTGCATTACAGCTATGGCGTGGGGACGTTTTTCAATACGATAGGAGCCGTGGGCCTGCTACATGAGCGGTGCGAAGAAGGCCTACATGGGTACGGTGCAGTATCGCAAGAGAAAACTGCTTCACTGTGAAATTGTGATGCATAAAATTCAGCACAAAGCTATTTGTCTTGCTACACTTCTGTAAGATGTCGCATTTTTGAGAGCGCTTTCTTTCATCCCTTGGGAAGCGCGCATGGCAAATTTTCTGTGTCATGTTTTATCCCAATACTTGTGATGCAATTCTTGCAAAATCGTCACAGTAAAAAAGTTTTTTAGTGGGATATGCAGGTCGCAACGAGTGGTCAGAAGTGCATGCAGTGGTCGGATGCGGCGAACGATGACAAGATCGCGACATTTAAGCAGGACGTAAGTTTAGTTGATTTAGATAATTTTCGGAAATTCATTTTGCTGTACATCACTGATTTAAAATTGAAGTTGAGTCTCTCGGATTTGGATATTAGATGCGTATAGCACCGTCGTTGCAGATCATCCAATAGTGGTGTTTGTTGCTTGTACCATGTTGAGAGACGCAAATTTCACCACACTGAAAAAACTAAAAAACAGACCCGCGATGAGCCGGCCGGCACCAAGCTGGAGGGTAACTTCTGCCGCAGCTTTTCTAAAGACGAGCTCCCCTGGTGCTACACCCTGCCGTACCCAGTGCACAGAGTACATCTGGGTCGTGTGGAAATTTGTGTTGCTGATGCTCGTATTGGAGGATAGGGGTTTGTACGGCATAACAGCACTAGAAATTATTTTGCGAGGCTCATGACTGCCGATTCATTCGTAACACGCATGACAAAGACATACTCCCTTGTAGCATGACAAAAATCTGCCTGATCGTTGTCATGCATTACAGATCTTGCTGTATAATTTCAGACCTTGCAGCACAGACCCAGACATATTTGCAATGCATATGCCGGACGGCAAGAAGGTCGAGTGCAACGTGCCGGAGTGCCCAACCGATGGTCCGATATGGAGATGGAAAGCTTTTCTGCATGACAAAAGGAGTCTGTATTGCATGACAATCTAAATCGTACATAGTTATGAAGATGGTGACAGTTGTGATGCTGTATATTTATAATTGCATGGCTTACTCTTACTGCATGTGAAATTTGTCATGCTCAAAAGTTTTCCATTCCAAACTTTTGGGCCAAGGACTACAACACCGACGAGGTCCAGTCCCCCATCAAGTGCACGGACAAAGATGGCGCCCCCACCAAGGACTGCGACTGCTCCTGCAACGGCGTCAAGGGCATGAAGAACTCTTTCGTCCAGACCAAGAACGGGCGAGAGGAACGAATCTGCCACTGCCCGTAAGGAAAATGACGGAGGAACTAAATCTGTAACACGCGTTTCTAAAGAAGCCAGCGTACTACAACTCAGCGTAAGCTTGTCGTAGAGCTGCAACCCGCTTCCCAGATTTAGAATTCAAGTTTTACAGCACCATTCGTAGAATTCAATGTTTCTTGTGCTTCTAAATCTAAACCAGTGCTGTACTATTGACACTCAGGATAAAAGATACACTCTTTTTCTTTTCCGAACTTGAGAGGGTTGAATTCTACCGAGGAATTTCTGCTTCGGAACAGACGGCCACGGCTGTAGAACAAGTGTACACAAATGTAAAGAGGTACACACTTTGAGCTGTTCCAAAGCGAGGTGATTGGGATGATTGTTGAGGTTGTGGGGCGCAAGGTAGTGATCCTAAGATCTGTGGTGATGGTTGAGGTTACGACGATCTTTGGACGATCGATGAAGTTGTGACGATCTTGTGGTTTGGATGATCAATGAGGTTGTGACGATCTTTAGCCCCACTGTAGAAGTTGACGACAGGAAAAGATCTTCATCTGAGATCATGTACTTAGGTATCATGAGGCGATCATCAACAGGCCAAATTACGTGGCCAGGTCTAACCATACGAGTGTTTTGTTGTCCACTTACAAGTTCAGTTGCACTTCCACACGGTTGAGAAAGATCTACCGAAAGCAAGACGGGCACAAGCTTGAAGTGAGCTGTTGCGGAGCCAAGTCTCACACTACACTACTGAGCTTTAGGCAGGTACAGACTCAGCTAGCAGCCACACACAATTCTTCCGCTGTGGCTTACGTGGACGGAGCACGCTGGTCCTATACAGCTAGTAAGAGCAGCTTCTACAGGGACGAAAGAGCACAGGAGTAGGCCGCAGGACAATCTAAAAGACTTAGAGAGTCGAGCAGATTACAGTAATCATCTCGACGTGGCGGGTATCGTGCCTGTACAAACCAGTCGAATTACGCAAGCGCCACACTGGGTGACTGTAGCCATTGTTGCTCGATAGCAAGAAAGTCCGCTTCTCGGTTTTGCGCTAGTTTTACGAGACTACCTGAGTGATTATCAGATACGAAGGGAAGTTGTACGTAGTGCCTGAGCGCAGGTGATATACATATCTTCGTATCACAAATCGATAATCACGTGCGCGCCTCCCTCCCGGAGCCTCCTTGTTCTCGCAGCAGCACAAGGCCAGACTTCTACGAGATGCGGGCCCTCTTGAAGAAGCTCCTGCTGCCGGTCATCCTTGCGATGCTCCACGAGCAGGTGCCAGGCGTGTGTGCGACTACACCGATCACGTTTATCGCTAGCGGCATTCTTTTTGGTTTGCCACCTGAAAGGAGGGAACAGACCTTCGATTACGAAACTGCCACCATGAGGGAGGTTCACCTCTGGATCACGGGGGAAATCGAGCAGCAATGCAACCTATGCATGGCAAATATGTCTGGGCTTGGAACAAGGATGCAACTTGTGACGGTCGTGGTCCTCCCTTTAGACTCTACATAAAATATGTTTTGCATGAAGAGCAAGACGAGAGATCCAGCGTTCGCGACGTGGAGAGGGAATTGCTCATGCGGTACGAGCATCAGAGTGCCCGCATGGAATCTGTCATGCTAGGGCATGTATGACAGATAAGACATCATAGGCCGTGGGAAATTTGCATGGCAAGTCTCGCAAGTATTCAGACCCAGACATATTTGTATTTGGTACGCCTGGGTCCTGCGCCGCTGCAACAAGGTATTTTTGCGGGTGACAATCCGCGGACTGCCGTTCTTGTTCGATCCATACACTAGTGGAGCTAACGCCGAATCTCTTGGCCCCAGGAACAGAATAACCGACCTGAGTCTGACCATAAAGCAGCACATGGAGAGGGACATGCGTCTAGAACCGGTCGTCAAGAATTTCAACAGGGGAAGGAATCTTCCTCCTCTCATCGTGTATTGATTTATTTTTCATTTCAGTAAGTAAGCATAGTAGATATAGTCGACTTTTTGCTTTTGCCATCGCGCATGATATGCTTGTCATAGAAACAACATTCATACTTACATACTCTACAGCAACCTTGAGGAGCCCCACGGCGGAAGCTTGATGTGAACTTATTGGAAATAGCGAAACACGATGGCCCGGGTGCGTTTTATTTGAGCGAGAACTTTTACAGATGAAGATCACATCGCTCGCATTGCCACAACGAAGTGCTGTTCACCGATTGAACGCACTTAATTCTACAGAATGATCATCGACCAAGATGTTGACGCAAGAGAAAAGATGTTTTTTTTCTGCGAGCCCTGCAACACAAATTTTTGCGTTCTTTGTGAACAGTTTAGCAGAATAGGAAATACTAAATGCAAATAGGTGCTATCAGCAGTCGAGTGTTCATCCTGTATCATAGATCTGTATCGTAGATCATTCCGGTTTCCTCGTCAGTCGTGTGGTCGTTCGATCGTTCTCTTAACAAGTCGGTTGTGCTTCGAATGTTGATCGTCAAATCGTATTCGCGTTTTCGTTCTTCGGAGTTATGAGTGTCTGCAACTACTCGAGGGTCGTTCGCAAATTGATACTTCGGAGGAACGAGAGTTGTACTTGTCACCCTAATAAAGGCTTCGCTGTTTGAAGAATCTCGCTCTTCTGCTCGCGTGATGACATCTGCAGATGTGCAATAAATGAAGGCTCGATATTAGTTCACATGCGTAGAAGGAGCACGCAGTGGAAAGTTTTGGAAGGTTCTATGGTAACGCAACTGCCGTGAGGGGAAAAAATCGAGAGAAGCAAAGATCTAAACATGAGGATTCTAGATCAGCATTTGCAAGACCAGCTTTGGTCCTCCTACCAACGCTCCACCTCGTCATCTTCCTCGTCCTCGCGCCCATCTCGCATGACAAACGGCCACGCCGGGCCGAAAACCTCCTTCACCGACCAGCAGGACTTCGGTACTGCCCAACCCGCCGGTTTCTCCGAAATCAACGAACAGGCGCAACTCGATTTCTGGAATGGGGACGCCAAGCAATTTGAAAAAGACGGGCTGCGTGCACAACTGTACGAGAACAACAATGGGACGACTGGCTCAACGAAGAAAAAGGGGATATTTGACAACATCACGGGCAATTTCAACGAGTCAAAATCTACTACAACTGGCGATAATTACACAACCAACAACCAAAAGATGAAGGATTACTTCGCCGGGTCGAAATCCAACGGTTTTTTCTCTTCCGGGAAAGCAGGGGCTTATAAGCCGAATATCAAATGCAAAAATGTCTGGGTCTGGAAGAATGCAACTTGTGATGCTGAGTTTGGATTTCCAAAAAATCTGTATTGCATGAGCAGCAATAAAGAGAGCGTAATGCTTGCTACGCGGAGAGGGCCTTTGTCATGCGGAATAGGCATCAAGAAGCCCTCAAGAAATCTGTGACGCTAGAGGGTATGCATCACAGACATCATGGCTCATGCAAAATGTGCATGACAAGTCTCAGAATCTTCAACAGCCAGACCTTTTTGCACTTGATACGGAAAATCCAGGAACAAACGGGTCCGGATGTACTGGTAAAGGGAACGGAGATAGGAACGAGAACAGAAGGGGGGTTGCAGTTCACGTACAAAAACAACGACGCCTTGATGGATTTTCTCACTTCCTCCCCCGCGGATTTGGCAACAGATTCTGTGAAAGATCTTCAGAAATTCTTTCTCGATTTCGAAAACCAAGTGAACCAGAACATGAACCGGGACAAAATTTACCGGAATAAAATCGACATCGGGAAGATGGTGGGCGGCACTCTGATGGACCAAACCTCCGGGTTGACCCACAAAAACCCTCGGCAGGCGATGATGAAGATGGTGACGGATCTAGGGCCGGACGTGATTAAGAAAACGAAGACAACGATGCGGTTTTACAAGGACTTCGGGTTTATCAACTGCAAAAATGTCTGGGTCTGGAAGGTCACAACTTGTGATGCTGTCTGCGGATTCTAAAAAAATTTGTAGTGCATGACCAGCAATAGGGGTCGGGTTTGTCCTAAGGGGAGAGGGCATTTCTGATGCGGTAGAGGTATCGCAAAGCCTTCTAAGTTTCTGTGTTGCTACGGCATGTATCTCGGACATCGTGGCTCATGGAAAATATGCATGACAAATCTAGAAATCTTCCAGACCCAGACATTTTTGCAGTTGATAGGGTTGTACGCGGTGCAAAAAGTGGGAGAGGTCATCAACATGATGTCGCCGGTCACGGTCACCACCGAACCAGCGCCGAACGACGACCAAGTCGCGGAGACGGACGTAATGGGGGAAAAAGCGCTGGATGAGGAGGAGCTGAACGGGGTGAAGGTCCCGCCGGCGCCGGACGAAGTGCAGGCTTTGGATTATTACAAGGAAAAATCTTCCCTTTCCAATATACTGAAACGGAAATTTGTGTAGCATGATTTGTGAGCACAACTCGCGTTGTCATGCTAGAAGGGAAGAGATGCAAGATTGTAGTTCTGGCTGACGTAGTAAAGCCTTGCGTCTTCAGCATAACAGGAAGCAACTGGAATTGGGAACAGCATGACAAATTGCCTGCAAACGAGGGAGCAACTGCGTCCATTGGTCTTTTAGCAATACAAATCGACTTGTTTACTCAAATACAGCAGCAGAAATGTCGTTTTCGGTATGGGGGGGGGATCTTTCCTCACAATATGGATGAGAACGGCAAGCCCTACACGATGAAGATCCCGAGTCCGCTAGACAACGACAGTCAAGTGAAGGTGGAGTTGAAGGGCGGCTTCAAAGACATCGCAGACGCTCTTTCTGGTCCGATGAAGAGAATCAAAGAAGAGTTGTATCCTGTGTAAAAACGTTTCCACGCCAGAGTTGCAATGCAAATCTGCACACCAAAAAAGTTTCTCATGTGGATCCCCATGAGATGAAGTATTTTCGATTCGTGTTGTGGAATTTGTGATGCTAGAATCAGCTCGATGTGCTAGATCTGTGTTGCTGCTGAACTAGCTAAACAGGATCGCAATTATCTGAGGGCAAAATTGTCATGCGAAACAACCAAGGCTGGTGGATTTTTCTAGCAGACTTCCCATCTTTACTATTAATTGGGTGGGGACGTTTTTACACAGGATAAGTTGCGATCCATGAAAGAAACCGCGGCGGACGGGTTGAAATACCTGTTAGGAGCTATCAAAAAGAAACATCCCCCCTCCCCATATCGAAAACGAAACTTGTGATTTGCTGTATTTGAGTACACAAATCGACTTGTATTGCTAGAAGGCCATCAAGAGACGCAGTAGCGGCCTTGATTGCAGGCGATCTGTCATGCTGTTTACCACTTCCAGCTGCCTCCTGTCATGCTGAAGATGCAAGGCCTTCCTGCGCCACCCAGCACTACAGTCCGCCTCTTTTGACTTCTAGCATGACAAAGGTGATTTGTGGCCACAAATCCGCATCACAGATATTTCCGTTTTCATATTATGGGGAGAAGGGGTTTTCTTTTTGATAGGAGCGGCGAAAGGGTGGATGATCCAGCCGGGCGCGCTGGCGGCCTGGCCCGCGTACTTCATGCTGTCTGCCTATCGGGCGTATGCGAAGCCGCGGACCCGGATGGCGGCCAGTTGGAAGTTATCAAATGCAAATATATCTGGGTCTGGAAGGGTGCAAGGTTTGTCATGCGCATTTTGCATGACTCCTGACGTCTGTGATGCATGCCCTAGCATCACAGATTTTGTGAGCGCTTCCTGATGTCTATACCGCATGAGAAATACCCTCTCGCTGTGGCAAAAACTGGGCCTCTTTATCTGTTCACGCAATACAGATTTTTGTAGTATCACCAGTCGTTTTGTATGTCGAGTCATTCAAGAGGTGCCACGCGAACAAATAGGCATGAATTTAGCATCTCCGGCTGGTAGAGCAATCGGCTACCGAGGTACGTCAGGGGGCGTAGCTACATCAATCAATCAATCCAAATGCAGCATCACAATTTGCATTCTTCCAGACCCAGACATATTTGCAATGCATAGAAGTTGGGTGCGAAGATCATGGTGGATTTCATGACGCCGTCCATCCGGCAAACGGATTTGTTTGACATCAAAAAGTGGAACTGCAAAAAGTTTGGGGCGATGGGGAAGGTGGAGAAAGCGGGGAATCAACTCGAAAATCTGGCGAGGAGCGCGGTACTTAAGGGTTGGGTTGATTTGTGATCATTTGGTTTACAGCAAGGATAACGAAGCATTGTTCTGAATCTGAAGTTGTCAGTGCTCTTCACGACACCGAATAAATCTGAATTGCTTTTCACATCATTGGAGATTTTGAGGAATTAGAAATAGCATGTGCACTGTGGCTCGAGGTCCCACCTTAGTTCTAGTTCTTTTTGGTCTTATGTGCTGAACAGGGGAGAGTCTGCAAGTGCAGCTTGGCTTGCATCTGCTTTTTTCTGCGGGCAAATTTTGGACGAAAACGAGAGTCCCCCCGGCCCGCAGCCACAAAACGGGAAAAAATACCTGTAAAGGCGAAGAGGTCCTCACTACTCAAATTCCGACTCCCGCCGTGGCAGCAAAAGCAGCCTTCTGTGGTTGCTTCTTTTTGCTGCTGTTTTATCCACTACACGAAAATGGCCATAGCGTGGGCCCGCGGCTCTCTTTTGGGTTTTTGGGACGTTCTAGCTCTTTTGGGTCTTGAGTGCTGAACAGGAGCGGAGTCTGCAAGTGCAGCTTGGCTTGCGTCTGCTTTTTTCTGAAAGCAAATTTTGGACGAAGACGAGAGTTCCCGCGGCCCGCGGCCACAAAATGGGAAGAAATGTCCGTAAAGGCAGTTTCGCCACTACCCAATAAACTCCGACTCCCGCCCTGGCAGCAAAAGTAGCCTTCTGTGGTTGCTTCTTCTGCTGCTGTTTTATCCACTACACGAAAATGATCATAGCGTGGGCCCGCGGCTCTGTTTCGGGTTTTTGGGACGTTCTAGTTCTTTTGGGTCTTGAGCGCTGAACAGGAGCGGAGTCTGCAAGTGCAGCTTGGCTTGCGTCTGCTTTTTTCTGGACGCGAATTTCGGACGAAAACGAGACTCCGCTCGGCCCGCAGCCACAAAACGGGAAAAAAATGCCGTAAAGGCGGTTTTGCCACTACTCAAATTCCGACTCCCGCCCTGGCAGCAAAAGAAGCCTTTCGCGGTTGCTTCTTTTTGCTGCTGCTTTATCCACTACAAAAAAATGAGCGTAGCGTGGGCCCGCGGCTCTGTTTCGGGTTTTTTGGACGTTCTAGTTCTTTTGGGTCTTGAGTGCTGAACAGGAGCGGAATCTTCAAGTGCAGCTTGGCTTGCATCTGCTTTTTTCTGGACGCGAATTTTGGACGAAAACGAGACTCCGCTCGGCCCGCAGCCACAAAACGGGAAAAAAATCCGTAAAGGCGGTTTTGCCACTACTCAAATTCCGACTCCCGCCCTGGCAGCAAAAGAAGCCTTCTGTGGTTGCTTCTTTCTGCTGCTGTTTTATCCACTACACGAAAATGAGCATAGCGTGGGCCCGCGGCTCTGTTTCGGGTTTTTGGGACGTTCTAGTTCTTTTGGGTCTTGGGTGCTGAACAGGAACGGAGTCTTCAAGTGCAGCTTGGCTTGCGTCTGCTTTTTTCTGGACGCGAATTTTGGACGAAAACGAGACTCCGCTCGGCCCGCAGCCACAAAACGGGAAAAAAATTCCCCAAAGGCGGTTTTGCCACTACTCAAATTCCGACTCCCGCCCTGGCAGCAAAAGAAGCGTTCTGCGGTTGCTTCTTTTTGCTGCTGTTTTACCCCGGGCCACCCCTGGGCCACCCCTTGGGACGGCTTTGGCCTGTCGTACGACAAATCGGGTTCGTCGTACGACAGAACCTGTCTTGGTTTTTTTCGAACCCCACGAGACCAGAATCGAGTCGTGGCTGCAGCTTTTTGTTGTTGAGGACGTGTTTTGCGTCTGCAAAATTCGTCATCAACAACAAAAAATAATCTGTCTTGCCATTTCTGGCAGATTGGCATGACAAATTTCTTTCCCCGAGCTGTTGCTGCCTGTCTCTTGACGGGTTCGGCTTGTCGTACGACAAATCGGATTTGTCGTACGACAGAACCTGTCTTGTCGTACGACAAGTCTTCTGCCCTACCCGGCAGGCCAGAAACAGCTCCGGAATGCAGCTTTTTGTTGTTGAGGACGTGCTTTGCGTCTGCAAAATTCGTCATCAACAACAAAAAGTAATCTGTCTTGTCATTTCTGGCAGATTGGCATGACAAATTTCTTTCCCCGAGCTGTTGCTGCCTGTCTCTTGACGGCTTCGGCTTGTCGTACGACAAATCGGATTTGTCGCACGACAAGTCTTCTGCCCTACCCGGCAGGCCAGAAACAGCTCCGGAATGCAGCTTTTTGTTGTTGAGGACGTGTTTTGCGTCTGCAAAATTGCGCGTGCCTGGACGCGCAAAAATCTGGTGCCACCCCGGTGCCACCCCGGTGCGGGGAAGGGTGTCATGTCCGTGTGTTGGGAACTGATACTCTGGCCGCCCCCCCCCTCAGCCCCCCCCAAGTGGCGCATTGCTTGCGCGCGCTCAATGATGGGGCGGCAGAATGTGTTTGCTAAACGCTGTATCAGCAAAAGGAGGGCAGCGACTCTGCGCGCTTTTTGCAGCGGTCAGACTTCGTTCGGAATCAGCGCTAGATTGATACTCATTTCAAAAACTGCTCTCATCAACAACAGCTCGGCCAGTCTATCTCGGCGGAGAAGGGCACGATGACACCGAAGGGCATCTTAGCCTTTCACCCCTCCATCACTTTTCGCAACCCGCAAAACCTCGTCCACGTGCACCTACAAGAGTCCAACGCTTTTTATGCACAAAGCAAAGTATCGTACTGGAACCACGACTTCAAATTATCGCATGACAAAGTCCCGCAGCATGAAAAACGAAATTTGCAATGCTGATTTGACAGCTCAGGACAGAGATAATTTTTTGCCACGCGTGAAGATTTCCATCAGTGGTAGTGCGATTCTGTTTTTGCATTGTCCATACCCTAGATCCAGCAACCAACAACCCGGATCCGTGCAAGATCTACTGGGACGCGCTGTACGACTTGAAGGGGGAAAAAGTGCTGAAATCCGACCAAGTTGCGATCGGCGGCGAGTGGCCCTGGTTTTTTCACGTCTGCAAGGAGAAACTGGCCACTCCAAAAAGGTTCACGCAGCTAGTAACTTACCTCAACCCGTCCGAGCAGGAAAACCTATCGGTCGGATTGGACGAACAAGGTTATTTGAACAACAACCGGAATCCGATGCAGCATATGAAATGCAAAAGTGTCTGGGTCTGGAAGAATGCAAGATTTGTGATGCAGGTTTTCCATGACGATGACCCATGAGGTCTGGAATGCGAGACCCAGCATGACAGGTTCTTGGAGGTCTCTATCATGCCTTTCCTGCATGAGAAACTCCCTCTCAACTTGGTCAAAAGCGGACAGCTTTATTTGGTACTCACGCAACACAGATTTTTGCATCATTCAGATTTAGCATGACAAGTTCTAATCTTCCAGACCCAGACACTTTTGCATTTGATACAGCAGAAGCTGCAGGACGTGGTTTGCGACGGCCAGCAGTGCTTCATCGACGGCGATTTGCATCCGATACGGGATATGCATTGCAGAGATGTCTGGGTCTGGATGAATGGAAGGTTTGTCATGCAGGTGTTACATGACCCATGGGGTCTGGAATGCAGCACCTAGCATGGCAAATTCTGTGAGATCTTTATCATGCCTATCGCTATCCTGCATGAGAAACCCCCTCTCAACTTGGTAAAAAAGGACGGCTGTTGGTAATCATGCAACACAGATTTTTTTGCATGATTCAGACTTAGCATGACAAGTTGCCATCTTCCAGACCCAGACATATTTGCACCCGATACGGGAGGAACCGGTGGCGGATTTGAAGTGCCCCGGGGCGGAGGATCCCGGGCCCCACGCGTTAGCCGCGGCGGAGAAGTTATCAAATGCAAAAATGTCTGGGTCTGGAAGAATGCAAGATTTGTCATGCTCGGCTAGCATGACTCTTAACCTCAAGTCTGTCATGCACGTACCCAAGAGCCTCGCTTTTCTGTCATGCGGAAACGCAGTTTGTCATGCAGAATAGAATACACCGATCACCTCAGAAACTTGTCATGCTGGAACGGCAATTGCGGTATCCTAATCATCCGGCAAACAGCATCACAAGTTTCCAGACCCAGACATATTTGCAATGCATAGAAGTGCTACTTTAACAACCCGAAGTACGCCTGCAAGGAGGGAAAACAGTTCAAACGGTTCTACGTTGACCTGAAAAACCTGGACGCGGGAGACCGGGCGGAGGCGCACGATTTGGAGGATCTGGAGGCAAAAAAGGAGGAGAAACAGGACTCCGAATTAGGCGGGGATTCGCAGGCGGCGGAGTTGATGACGGTCAGGAGCTACGATGCGGGGGAGTGCAAGTTGAAGTCGGTGATTTACGACGAGGAAAACGTCTACTACATATGACAGTGCACAACTCCCCCTCCCCCTCATTTGTCATGCAAAACTCCGAATCCAGTCGCTACCTCATGGGACTGCTTGCATGACAACTTCCGGAAGCCGAAACAGCACTACATTGGGCATACAAATTTGTCATGCATTGGCTCCGCGTGTGGTTGTGTGTGTATTGCTATTCATGCAATACAAATGAGGAGGAGGTGCTGGGGTTGTGCACTCTCATACTACGGGTGGTGCAACAAGAAGTCGTTGGAGAAGAAGGCGAAAACGTTCACGTTATGCATTGCAAATGTGTGTAGTCTGGTACGGGACTTGTCATGCTAGTCTGGCATGACTCTGAACTCTGCCTTGCGTGGCCACGAAATAAAGGCTCACGTGTCTGTCATGCAAAAGCATAGCTTCTGACTCTGTTTCTGATGCGAAACAGACTAACACAAAGCCATACCAAAAATCTGTCATGCTTGACGGCGCATTGCAGTGTGCTTCTTTGTTGCTTGTTATGTAATGCGTCACAACTTTCTGGGCCCAGACATATTTGCATTGCATACACGTTGCGCATCACCAACGGCGCGGAGGAGAACCTGATCGGGTCGGCGCAGGCGACGCTGTACGACCGGGGAACGTTAGGAAATTCGTTTCAATTCGCGTTGAATGAAAGCGCGGGGAGGACAAAGTTTTTGTAGAAGGATGCGGTGCAAGCAGGAGGAATAAAATCATGTTTGAAGCGTTTTTTGTAAGATTGATGATGAGTAGTTGCAAGTGCAGTCAAAAAGAAAAACTGATTTTTTTCGGATACTACTTGCGTTTGTAGACAGAGTGCTTGTTTCCGTAGCTGAACAAACTTTGGGAGAAAAGACCTAGCAGTTCTTTTTCACGTACAGCTGCAGCTGTGGAAATCTAAAATGCAGCGAGCCTTACCGTTTAATGGCCGCTTGTTGTTATTCGCTTTCGCCGTGCGGAGTTTTCTCTGATGCGAATGGCGAGCTGTCGTGTGTTCTCACTTTGAGGGCGTGCAGAATGCTAGAACTAGCGAGCGAAAAGTGCGGGGCCGCAATTCTGTTCATAATCCACCGCCCCCACCAAGGCGAGGCGCGCCGCTGCGGGCCAGCGCATGCAGAACGGGTGGGCAGCTTGCTCCGCTTGTATCTCCTCCGGCAGAATAAAGGCCGGGGGGGCGGCGGTGGTTCCTGAGTGGGCGCGCTGGGGCGCAGGTCTGCGCCTGCCTGGCGTTGTTCACTCGCCGGCGGCGGCCGGGGACGGACCCCAAAACGAGCAAGAAGGCGGCGGGGAAAGCGGCGCGGATGTCGCCCGGCCGAAAGGAGGGCGCCCCCCCCGCTGGGCCCCAAAAAGTGGGAGGGGGCTTTGGGGGGTGTTGCGGTTTTGGAGGGACGCCAGGTCGCCCGGCAGCTCGCTCGCCCGCTGGCCCGGGCCGGCGACGCAGGGAAGCGGGCCGCGCGGCCCCCCTCGACAATCCGCGAACAGACGGCCCGCGACGTCGGGGCGCCCCCCCTACGGGCGGCGCCAGAGTCCTGATAGATCTCGCAGAGCGCCCGTCGCCCCGTTTTGTTCGTTCCGCCCCAGCCTCTTGGCGGCTGCGGTAGGGGCGCAGGGCAGCCGGAGCCAGGGCCAGGGCGCGCCCCCCCGCCAGCCCGCCGGCCCACTATTTTTGTGCGGCTGCCCGGGGCGCCGGTGGCTTTTTCGGCTGCGCCCGCCCCGGCCCCTTCCTGGCCCGCCCAGGTTTAGCCGGGCCGCTTGGCGTGTGTCGTGCCCGCGCGCCCAGTTGGGGTCGCGCGGTTCCTGCTCCGCCCCGCCCCTAGGTTCGTATCCCCCGGCGCCGGCCCGGCCTTTCCGTGCGTGCGTGCGTGGGTGCCCGCCCAGGATGGGCGCCCCCGCCGACCGCTTCCTCCGGTCGGTCCGTCGGGCCGGCCAGTCTTTTTCATGGGCCGCGCCGGCACTGAGTTCACACGCGCGCCATTGACTCCTGCGCTCCTGCTTCGCTGTGCTGCGTGACCAGATTGTTGCCCGTGCCCACAGGATCGCCGGCGATGCGGCGTTTCGGCTCGGTAGCTTTTTTGCACGAGGCTCCTGACTGAAAAAGCCACTTGTTTTTACGGCCCTTCAGGTTGGGGCGCGTTGGAACCTGCCCTCGCTCGTGTTCAGCGTTTCGACTCCGGTGGTGGTGCTGGTTTTTCACCGTCCTCCAAATTATTTACAGCCTTGCATGTGGTTTTTATCTTCTTGTGCACAGGCGGTTTATCCTTTCTTCTATGCGTTGCCACTGTATTATATCATCCCGCAACCACTCCTGCATTGTGCTAGGAATACAACATAGTCGTGGTAATGCTTGACGTAGTGGTCCACCTTGTATTCAGAAAGCGCAACCTCGGCTTCCACCAGCGGATGTTACCTTTTTACAATTACATTTGCAAAGCGATCACAGCAGCACATAGCCGCTTCATTTCGAAATATTCATAACACACCATGATCCCGGGCATCTCAGTCCTTTTGATTCTCGTCACCTATTGCTACCCACTCTACGAGACGATTCTCTGTTTGCGCCCTCTTCTTCTGGCGACGAGCAACACAAAGCTGAGTTCCAGCTCTTCCACTTCCGGTCCTTCACTTGACGCAGCACAAGAGGGTGGCACTAGTGGTACTACACTAAATACTCCTCCAAGAATTCCTGCTCAGACGATCATAATAACGGACGCTCAGAAGCACTGGTTGTTCTACTGGGTTTTGTTCGGCTTGTACCAGCAAATTGTGGACCCGGTGCTGCGTTGCGTCGACTATCTGATACCGATCCTGCCCGACGAGCTGCAATTTCTCCTCTTCCTGTGGCTCGTTCATCCGCAGTCGAGCGGGGCGGGGTTTCTGTGGGAAATGTACGTAGAAAGACATACGATGCGGCTGTTTAGGTGACGAGGGGGCGGGTTGAGATGGATTCTTTGTGGTGGTCGTGGTTGCAGAGAAGAATCATTTCGGCTTGAGAAGATCAAGATGTTGACTCTTTGTGTCGCATTCATGATGAATGGTAATGTCCACTGAGGATTTGCATGAACAACCCGTATGGCAATTCCAACAAGATACAAATTCACGCGCTGATGCGCGACATTGTGAAAGGTTGGAAATTTAGATTTTCAAACGGTCGACCCTACGCATGTCTTCGCTGCGTTTGTAGCGATGCAGTTCAGTCTTCGTTTTCATGTTCTGGATCATATACTAGTACGCGTAGGCATGGGCTGAGGTTTTTTCAGGGAGAGTGCTGTGGGCAAGAGAGATTGTTGTGGAGCCGGAGTGGCGGATGAAGTCTCGTTTGAGAGATTTCAAACATGAGTGAAAGAAGGCGCGAAGAGGGAGGGACATAGTTTGGACGGGGTCGTTGCTACCCATCTTCCCAGATACAAGATAGGCACACAGTCGGCCGCCGCGTCGGATACATTTTTGGCGGCGCGGCGCAGGGTCGGGCGTCGCGCGCGAGCGGGGGCCTGGCGCAACAGCGCGGGGGCGCCGTGCGATGGTACGGAGGGGAAACGGCGGAGCAGCGACGCCGTGCCCGCGGCCGAGCCTGCGGCTCCAGTTGCGGCCGTGCCCGCGGCCGTGCCGGCCCGCTGGTGGACCCTATCCGCAGTCCAGCGCCTGGATAGACGACGGCGATCGGACCGGGCGGCCTCTGCCTGTTAACTTCGGCCCTAGGCCCTTCCCTCTGCTGGCGCCCCCGGCCGCCACGGGGCGGCGCCTCGCGCGCGCGCGCGCAGACGATCGGGCCATCGTGGCAGCCCCTGCCCCGCTGCGTTGTTGCTTGGCCTGCCCGCATCTCTCGGCCGGGCTTGCCGCCCGCCCTTGCTGTATTGGAACGGGCCGCCGGCTTTATGGGTCCACATGTGCTGCCCCCCTTGCGTTCGGCGGCGCAGCTGTCGCTCGGGGCGGCGCTGCGGCTCTGCCCCGTAGCCGCTTTTCCTTTTTCGGGGTGTTGTAGGTGCCGGCGTGCCGGTATCAGCTTCTTTTTGTTTCTGTTTGCGAAGCAGCGCGAGTCAAATAGTGCTCGCGAAGAAGTGCTCACTGCGTGGGCGTGAAGAAGATAAGTTTCGCCCCCGAGGGCTTTCTAATAATAGAATGGGTAGCATTTTTCGTGGTCTGCAGCCCTGAATATCAGCTCGGACTATATGTTGTCCGTAGATGTCATGCAGCTAAGAGTTGCCAACGCCATCACCTCGTCTCTGGAACTGGATCTGTAATCAATATAGAGTCCTGCAAAAATGATCATAGTGCTGTCCATATTTGGATCATCATGAAAAACGACAAAAGCAGCACCGAGTTCCTTTCCGTTACAATGTGAAAGGGATCAGTACGTAGTTCTTTTCCTCATGTCTCGTGGTCCGGGACGATGATCAAAATCAAAACTCCTGCGCCATGTCTTCGTGATGAAATGTGTTTGGCAAAAATTCAGAATGAAGTTCCGGCATTTCGCCTTCTTGAAATAGAGACAGGATCTTCATCTTGTTCTCTTACTCTATCCAACGCAGGCCACGCACTGCAAAACTAGATGTGGTTCATTTCATTCTCACCCAGACCCTTTCAGAGGACGCCGCAGTATTGTTTTACCACGACTGCGAAATTGGTTTCACCCTCCACCTGTAGCTTAAAAGTTGCGACTTTCCTTACTGCCCAAGAAAAAGTATTGATGTTGAACTTCGAAACACCATGTTGACGCTTCGACTTCATACAGATTTCTCGTAACAGTCACTTCTGCAGCGCTGCATATCAGCACTTTGAACATGGCTGTAGCATCGACCCTCCTCTCATCTGCGACGACTTCCTGTAGCGCTGAAGTTTCTTCCTCCACTGCTTCCGCTGAAAAGCCCAATAAGCAGCATCACGATTTGCAGGAACTACAACAGAAAATCAGCAAGATGGAAGTAGAACATCAAAAATCTTCTTCTTCTGCGGACAAGATGATACAAGTTGTAAATCGCGAACAACATCAAACCGCGCCGGGTCCTCAAAGCACCACGGCGACAACGACAGTATCCAAGCAGAACAAGAAGGAATGGAAGAAGAAACAGAAGGACTTGCAGGGGAGGCTGAACGAGGCATGCAGGAAGAGGAATGTAGCGGATGGTCTTGACAACAAACGAAATCAACGCCAGCATTCCTGGACGGAAATCCAGGCAGTTTATGAAGACTGGATGGAAAACAATCCGGATGTGTATGACTTGCTCAGATGTTTTTACAATCTCAAACGTTACAATAGAGTCTGGATTTGGTCTTGCATGATGAGCATGACAGACTCGGACAGCATTCCGCTTTCTGCAATACAAATTTCCCCAGATTGTAGTGCGATTGGGGACCACTCCGGGACTTGGCATGCGCAAATTCCTATGAGAGTCGGCTAGATAATGCACTTCCTGCATCACAGATTTGCATATTGTGTCGAATAACGTTTGAGATTGTAAAAACACCTGAGCAGGTTATAATGTGCCGAAACCGAGCTGCCTGTTCGCGCAAACCATGCAGGGAGTTGTGGAAGAAATCGTGTTGATGGTGGATAATTTTTCGTCTAGCAGTAGTAGTTCCTGCATGACAAAGACAAACCAACAGCAGCAAGCCGAAGAAGTGACGAAGATCGCCTTTTTCATCCAAAAGGTGTTTGAGGAGGCCAAGAAGCACTTTTTCGCCTCCAATCCCAACGCAAACGCGGGCAACTCGAATTTGAAAAATCTCGAGTCCTTGTTGTACTTGCTCTTCCGCAGTTATTGCGCGGAAATGAAGATCAGGAAGATGATGATGATGAATTTTCCTGTTGCTGGGGAAGAAGAAACGAGCAGTAGTGCTGCTGGCCGGGTATCGTCTTCGGAGCAGGTTTCGCTCATTGACAACGCGTTGGAGCAGTTTATGACATATTTCGGAACGTCGACCAATAAGAGCTGCAACACAGAGACAGAACGAGAGCCAACTTCTCATGCGACAAGCGATACAAGTAAAAAAGCCACGACGATGAAGCCGGTGCACCAGGTGAAGCTGCGCACTTTGATCCCGATCTTCGAGATATCGCAAGAAAAAACTGTTTCACTGTAAACTTGTAATGCAGAAAATGCATCACGAAAGTGTTTGTCTTGCTACACATGCAAGACAGGCGATTTTTAATGGTGTTTTCCCTCAGGATCCTCGCATGGCAAATTTTCTTTGTAATGTGTAGCGAACTTGTAATGCAAAACTTGCAAAATCCTGACAGTCAAGCAGTTTTTTCTTGCGATATGAGATGTTTGCGTTGTCAGGGGGTTTTTCCGTCGGGGATAGTAGTAGAACTACAACTACACTACACCAAGAAGCTCCTTCTGCTCCGTCCAGTACAACTTCTGCTGCACACGACACCAGCAAGAACACCAGAAACTACTTCGCGGAAGCGGAATTATTCTATGAGCAGCAAGTGGCGAAGCGGTTTTTGCAACACCAAGATCCAACCGCTAGTGGGTCATCGACTACAACATCAACTGGTCCCTCCGGGTACATGAACACGGCGTCGATTATCATGCACTCGGTGACCAGAAATTCTTCTGTGCAAATTAACGACGACCAGAAAAATTGGGAGTGGCTGTTTCTCTTCCGGATCGAAACGTTACTGAACAGCAAGGCAGATGAAAATAAGTTGGAAAAGCTGCAAACCCTCTTAGCCGAGATGGCGAAGGTTTGCCCGCGGCTGGGATTGGTCAAAGCCGACGAGGAAGTAACTTCGGATAACACGACCATCCACCTAGACCGCGGAATGGGCGCCGCGACGACGGGAACAAATGTAACCGTGAAGTCCAAGCTTTTGGATTTACTCAGAAAGTTTAATTACAGAATTCTGACGGATAAATCCATTATATCTGACGAAACGGGGATCTGTGATTCTACAAATCTCAAGCTGCAGCGCAAAAACCTCGTTTCAAAGGGGGAATTGGAGAAACTGCTGCGGCTGATAGAGCGGTTAGCAACGGAACAACAGCAGCAGACGTCTTTTGCAGGTTTTAGCACGCCAAGTAGCTCGCCGGCACCCTCGGTGGTTTCGGAACAGAATGGAGCGGCGGGTGAGAAAAAAGTTGGAGCGGCTGTTGTTCCAGGAAGTGTAGTTCCGCCTCCTCCTGCTGCTGCAACGGACACCTCCCGCGTGAGAAGTTCCAATTGTTCAGAGGAAGCGCCGGGTGCTGGTCCTCGTAACAGCAGCCACAACTCCCTCACCCTTCTCGAGCGCTGGCAGCTGTTCCGCTATGCGGTTTTGGAGAAGCAATTTTTGCACGAAGGGGCGAACGATCAATACGACTGCGTCCTAGACGGCGCGAATATCGGCCACCACTCGCAGAACCACGACAGGGGCGCTTTTTCGCTGGAGCAAATCGACCTGGCGATGGAGGAGTGCAAGAAACTGGGGAGGAAACCTCTGGTGATCCTCCGGGAGCACTGGTGTCGGGACAGAGCGAAGATTTTATTGAAAGCGGAGCACGAGAGGACCACAACTACTGCTTCGAATATTAAACTTCTAGACGACAAGGGCCACAAAGCGGCGAAAAGGAGAAAGCTCGCGCCGTTGGGAGCGGATAATATTAACACTACTAGCGGGATGAAAATGTGTCATCCTCTTTCGCGGGACCAAGGATCCTCGGTGAGCTCGAGGGATTCAGGATCAGCAGCGGATAATTTAGGACGACTCGATTCATCCGATGTAGTACCGCGACAGGCATCTTCATCTTCCGTGTCCTCTTCATTCAAATCTAGCGAGGATTTGGTTCGATCCTCGCCCGAAGGTGGCACCCCGCGCAGTGAAGGAAATCAAGAGATGCAGGAGGAGAATCGAACCCGAGAAGAAGATTTACCTGCTACTGCCAATGGTACTGCTGTTCTTGATCAAGAAAACTTAAACTGCGACAAGAAGAACATCCAGCACCCGACCGCCGCCTATCTGCAAAGCCTGCAGAACCGCAAGCGCCCGTTGGATCTGGACAGCTGGCACGAACTACCCAGGAAGTGGTATGAGAACAAGGAGCTGCTGATTTCCCCGAACAAATTGAACGACGACTGGGTGTTTCTCTACACGGCAATTAAAATTTGCGCGCTGAAGAAGACTAGTCACGAAAGGGAAATAAAGATAAACAGCATGACAAATATTAATTCGCCTAAAGAAACTACGCCGCCAAAGGAGCTCTACCTGATCTCCAACGATTTGATGCGCGATCACTTCTTCCGCATGCGGCACCACCCCAGTCTGCTGCAGTGGAGGGACCAACATTTGTGTAAATTCAACGTGTCGGGGAAAGTGCTGGTGTTGCATCACCAGGAGCAAAAACGAACGGGCAGTGCAATACAAACGGCTGGTGAATCAAGCGAAATCAAAATACCTGCAGAAGAAGTAGGTGCTGAAACAGTTAGGGAGAAAGACGAGGTTCTCAAAGTTGTAGAGAGTAAAATCGTTGCGGACTACAGTTCCGCGGTAGTGGAGTTGATTACGCCTAAAAACTGGAGTGCGGAAATACAACGGATTGATAAAGCAACGGCCCAGGAGGAGGACAAAGACCACCAGCAGGACCACGAGGAGAATAAAACCAGGGACTACGACTGCAACAAGCGCGGCCACTGCTGGTTTTTCCCGTTTCTGCCTTCTTCACAGGTGACGGTCTCGCAAGACCCGAGACTCCGAGCGGCGAGTAACAATAATGCGGGTGGAAGTAGTTCTTGTGCAGGCGGGCACCTCCAGCAGTCGGGGGAAAGGCAGAACAAGGAATTTTCTGTGAAGGACTGGAGATGGGTGGTGGCAGAATATGCTGGAGGAGGTGAGAATGAGAAAGGAAATGGAAGCAGTGATGTAGAAAGAGCTTCTGCGCGTAAGAATGAGACGCTTGATGGCAACTGAGTGTCATATGTCTGCTCAAGCCCTGGTCTACAACTTCGCTGAGATTTTTACACCCTAATTGAGACTGGCAATGTTTTTACTGCGACTGTGGAATTGCTTTTTGTTTTCGCGAGATATGTGATGAACAAAAAGTGTTGACTACTACTTTTCTGCATTCGCAGAGATTGAGCTGCCAGCATTGAGTGGCAAGGGTGTTCGCGTCTTTAGTGTTGTTAGTGCTTTTACAAATTTGATAGCAGGATTATCGACCAGCAATGAAAAATCAAAAGAAGACCAAGCGGGGGCTCTCTTCCGAGGCCAGAGCGCGGACAGCAATCCGCTACGGCGATGCTGTTACTGCCGGAACAAGAAACGCGGGCGCCGGGCCGAGATGTGGCGGCTGACGAGGTGCGGGGGCTGTGTGCAGGATGGATCCAGATCCGCCCACTGTCGTAGCGCCGGACGGCGGCGCGGTGGCCAATCTGCCTGGATTTGCACGAGTCAGCGCGCTGCTCGCGGCGTTTCCAGCTGCGGGGCTGCCGACGCCGGCGCACCTTCGATCGTTGCGTGATCTCGTGATGTCCGGCGGGGCCCCTTGAGAGACGGGGGCGCCAGGTAGGGCAAGAGGGCCCACCGGGCTACCGCGGCCGCCCGCGGGCGCCTCATATTTCCGAGATTGCCATGCAGATTTATTCCCTTCGAAGCTTCCGCCGCTAGTCTGCCACTTCTCCGGCTACATCTCGCAGCGTTGGGCGACCTCCCTCTGCGCGGCGGGAACTTGCTCCAGAAGACCAGCGCCCCCCGGCGTTCGCGATATCTGGCGCAGTCGGGGGGCTCGGGCGAAGCCGACCCGCTGTTGAAGAGCGGAGGCCAAGGGCCGGCCCCCCTCCATCCCGGGCTGGGTGTTCCTGGGCATGCCGTCGCAAGGGCCGGGCGCGGTATTTCGGGAGGCGCTGCGTTTGCCCTCCGACGTGATGGCGCGCGTTGTGGTTGGCTGTGGCGCCGCCGGCCCCGGTGGCGCGCGGAGCGGGGCCCCGCGCTGTCTGTTTCCCGTGTCTCCGCACCCGGCGGCCCCTAGCCGGCTCCGCGCGCCCGCCGCGGGGAGAAGGGGGCGCGCGGGGGAAGCCGGGGAAGGCTTGGCGCCCGCCCAATTCCGGGCGAGCAGGCGGCCCGCGCCTGCTCTCGAAATTTTGAAGACGATTGCGCTCTAGGCTTTGGAAAAAGTTGCAAAGGACCTGGGCCACGGGATCCATGAGGTTATGGCTGTCGCGCTTTTCCATCACCCCGGGCGGAATTTCATCGATTGGCCCGCACGCAAGCGCTTTGCTCACGAGCGGAGATGCCCGGAGACCGGTACTCACGCGACAAGGAGTCGAGTTGCAAAGCTACCCGCTCACCCAGTCCCGGCGGGGTTCCGAGAGATTGGCGACATGACGGCGCCGGCGCTGCGCCCTCGGCCGCGTTTCCGGGCCCGGCCGCGCCCCAGTGCCTGGCTGGCGGCCGCGCGCCCCGCCGGCCCTTTCTGTGTTCGTTGCCACCTGCTGGCCACAAAGGAAGCCGCGGCCGGGCGGCCGGCCCGGAGCGGGGCCGGGCATATTCAAGCTCGCAGGATTGCGCCGCCAAAGTTGGCGGCGGGCGGCGCGCGTCGAGCGCGGGGCCGGCTGACTGGATGCGCGCGGCGCCAGTGGCCCGGCCGCCACGGTAAGTGGGCGCGCGCGCCGCGCCGGCGCTGCCCCGTGAAGCCGCGCGCCGTGCATGCCCGTCCGGCGCGGGACTCTTCGGCTTTTTTTTTGCGCGTGAGACTTAGCTGCCTGGCATGCCAGCTAATTTTTGGACAGGTTGCCCCAGGGCTTCAGACGGATCATGCAGGGCGGTGCCCTCTGTGGCATAGTGGCTTTTTTTGTATGTTCCTCCCTGCCTGGTGGAGCTGGTGGCAGATTCCGGGGTGAGGTTGCCGACTGAGAGTGACTTTTGAGAGCATTGCACCGAGGTGAAAATTATAGCAGAGTAGCGAGTGCTAGTCGTGTGAGCCTCGAGCGCGTGAGTGTGGGCAAACAAAAGCAGGCGGCCCGCCATTCTGATCAGCGAGTGTCAAACCAAAGGGAAAGAGCGCGTCAACCCCTGCGCACGGGGCAAACACAAGATGGCCACAACCAACACCATATCCTATGTAAGAACGTCTCCATGCAGCTTGTGATGCAAATCTGCATGCTGGAAACATTTCGCATGCGGAGCCCCATGAGAAGTAATTGCCAGTCGTGTTCCGGAATTTGTCATGCTCCAATCAGCACCATATACTACATCTGTGATGCTGGTTTACTAGCGAAACAGGACCACACTAGCACGAGGTCAAACTTGTCATGCGCAAGATCCAATGCTTGTTGATTTGTCTAGCAGATTTCCCATCTTCACTATAGCGTGGGGACTTTTTTCCACAGGATACACCAGTTTCGATCTCCTCCCGGGCCTCGGGACCATGCCAGGCTTTATCCTGTGCAAAAGTATCGTACTCGTAGTAATCGCAATTATGCAATACAAATCTTTTTCCTAAGGTGAGTCAGCATTACAAATTCTATTTCTCATGCTGAGGGAATTTGTCATGCGATTTCTACTTAGTACGATACATTTGCAATGCACAGGCTTCGTGAAAGAGCGATACGAGCACCGCCCCGTGAAGCACAAACTCAATCTATTACGCGCGAAGTGGGATCGGGTTCTGGCGGAGAAGGTAGTATAATTGTGAAATTCGACGGTGGATCACGAACACGGAGTGTACCTCTTCTGCTGCGTGACAAGAAATGCAAATTACAAAGTTTGCAACCGGGTCAACAGCACCCTCAGTCGTTCTTGTGATTTTTCAATTGCAAATCTCTCAGTCATCTGCTATCGTATTTATCAGGAGCCGTCAGTCCCGCCGAGTCTGGTTCACAGCAAGTACAAATCCGCGGGTCTGACCGACTATTCTCTGCAACAGTATCGTACTCGTATTGCAGTCCTGCATTACAAATTTGTTTGTGAAGGTAAACTCGCATTACAAATTTCATTTCATCTCATGCGGAGGAAATTTGTAGTGCATTTATACGAGTGCGATACTTTTGCAATGCATACCGACGACAATGCCGGGGAGTTCAGTCCTGCGAAGATGCGCGCGTCCTTGAAATATGCATTGCAAATATGTCTGGGTCTGGAAGAATGCAGGAGTTTGTCATGCAGATTTTGCATGACCCATGAGGTCGGTGATGCATGCCCTAGCATCGGAGACTTTGCGAGGGCTTTCTCATGCTCGTACCGTATGAGAAATGCCCTCTCCGCGTAGCAAAAATGACACCACTTTTGCTGTTCATGCAATACAGACTTTATGTAGAGTTCAGAGGTAGCATCACAAGTTGCATCCTTCCAGACCCAGAGACTTTTGCATTTGATATGAAAATGCAGGACAGCCGGAACAAGGTCATTTTGCCCGGGAATCTAGTTTTACCGGTGCAAAAACAGGATACAGCGAAATTCTATTTCCACGGAGCTGCGAGTGCGAGTGCGACGACTCGTCCGACCGCCCTGTCTGACGGAATGCTGCTGTCGTCGTTCCAACACGGAGGTGGACAGATGAATCCGCACGACGACTATTATCCACCAGCCTCCGGCGGAACAAGCTTTCAGTCCTCTACGGGGATGAAAAAGACCACGAGCGTGAACAAATTCGAGAACAAATTCGATTACGACAAAAACGTCGATTTAAACCGACGGGCCTCGCTCCCGACCTACCACAGAGGTGGTGGTAGTGACGGGCTGATGAAAATAAAAAACACCAGACCCGCAGCGCATCTTCCGCCAAAACCGCTTTTCGGGTCTTCCTCCTCCTCTTCCTCGTCGAACCTAAAAAGAACTTCTTCGCCGAAGAACGTGGTAAAGACAGCTTCTGGAACAACTACATCTGCACCAGGCATGACAGCCAGTCCGCTCCTGTTTACTATTCCAAATGCCGCTTCCGCCTCGCCCGGGAGCCCCGTGAGAACGTCAAGACAAATGAATTACACAAACACCCGGATGAACTACAACTACGGCTCTACAACTGTCTCCGATTTCTCCGCGAAGATCCACTCCGAGTATCAGTCTTTGATGAAGTCTATCAAATGTAAAAATATCTGGGTCTGGAAAAATGGAACTTGTGATGCTAACTTTGGACTCTAAAAAAATCTGTATTGCATGACCAGCAAGAGGAGCCACATTTGTGCTACGCGAGGAGGGCATTTGTCATGCGGAAATGGCATCAGGAAGCTTTCCAAAAGTCTGTGATGCTGGGTCATGCATTACAAGCACCATGGGTCATGCCAGACAAGCATGATAAGCCTTGCGGCGCATATCCTTGCGGGAACGTATTGAGCCCTTCAAGTATATTCGCCCTACTTTTGCATGCGCGGCGTGGGGGTTTGGATTTATTGTCGGTCTGCCATTTGCTCTCATTCGGTCGTGGGGCCTCACAGAAAGATATAGAAATCGTGCTCGTGCTGGGCGGGGAAAAATTGCATATGGGGCAGTAGATGTAGTTGTAGTCTGCATAGATCGTCATTGTGACTATTTCCCTTCTAGTTTCCTCACAAACCCTGGTAGATTTTTATGTAGAATTACTTATGCAGAAGTACACTCGGAAGAATGGCGCACCGCAGAGAGAGCAGGCGAGAGAGCGGACGAGCGAGCGGCATGCGCGAGCAGCATGAGCGAGCAGCATGAGCGAGCGGCGCCGCGGCAGCGCCCGCGAAGCGAAAGCCTACGGGGCCCGGCCCAGAAGCAAAAAAGAACAAACCCGCGGGGGCCTCATGCCACTCATCCTCGGCAAGCCGGAAGGCCGCAGCCCCGGCAGTAGCAACAGTGGCGGCAGTAGTAGCAGTGCACTATCTAGATACTAGCTTAAAAGGGTCGTAGCGCAAAGAAAGAGGGGCAGTCCACAGAGGCTTTTTTGCATGGGGTCCACTGGTCACCGTTTCGCGCGAGCCATTCGGTGGACGACTGACCCCGCCCCATTTAGATAGCCGCTATGCGGGAGCTTTGTAAAAACTGGACTTCGTCCGTCTCCGGGTGGCGTGCCCGGGGTTCAGTCTAAATAAATTTGCCCGGGAAAATACCACGCAGCGGAGCAATCAGGCCTACTCGTAGGCCAGTCGGGGTCTACCCTTTCCCCACGTCGTCACATGTGGTTATTGGGTTCAGTTGGCATGTGTCAGGGGGTTCCTGTCTTTGGCATTTCCCGGCTCCTCCCATGGGTTCACTTCGACGATTGCTGCCGGGGACATTCATATGCAGTCAGCCGGATGCCCGTGACCTGGCTCGTACTGCGAATGCAGCTGGATGACTGTGACCTGGCTCGTCTTCGATGGGCAGGCGGATGACTGTGACCTGTCTCGCCCATCAAGATCCCTAATCCGTAGCTCCTAGATGTTGCCCGGCCCGCGAATGACTCCAGGGCAGCCGGATGGCCGTGACCTGGTTATAAAGGGCTTCGTCGATCGATTGTGCCACTAGGGCCTTGTGTTCCGGCTACTCCGGATCGCAATCGATGGAGGGCGGGACCTGCACCGGCGACAGGCGCTATCCAACCAACCAACCAACCAACCAACCAAGCCTTCCACTCTTCCAGACCCAGACATTTTTGCACTTGATAAAGTCGCTGCTGCCCATGCGCGCGGCGCTGGCAACCGGGACTCCCTTGGAAGCGGTGTGTACCGCGAGTCCGGTTATCAATTGTAAAAATGTCTGGGTCTGGAAGAATCCAACTTGTCATGCTGATTTTGGATTCTAAAAAAATCTGCATTGCATGAGCAGCAAAGAGAGTCCAAGTTTCGCTACACGGAAAGAGCATTTGTCATGCGGTATAGGCATCAGGAAGCCCTGACAAAATCTGTGATGCTAGGGCCTGCATCACAGACATCAGGAGTCATGCAAAATGAGCATGACAAACCTGGCAATCTTCCAGACCCAGACATTTTCACATCTGATACCGGTTTTGGTGAGAGCAGCTGGCGGTGTAGTAACGAGCCCAAAGGGGGAGGAAAATCAAGGTGCGGCGGTAGCACCAACAACAGCCGCGGGTTTGCAGCAGCAGCTGCACCAGATACAGCAGCAAAACGGAACACTTGTTTCCTCATCATCATCTACTTCGCAGTATCGGGCTTCCAGCAGCCCGCCGCTGCTGTTTAACCAGAACAGCGGGCCGGCCACCAGCAAGGGAACGATTAGTGGGACGGAACGGGAAGTTGCGACGGGGTTCGGTACAGCGATGACGAAGAGCAATTTCAACCTTATTCCCCCCAGCAAAGCAGCATCTTCTGCCGGAACTGATTTCGCAAAATCAAGGCTGCCGTATTGGGAGAGGTTGGTTAAGAGTCACAGCTCCGGGAATGTGCGGGTAGTTTCAGACGGAAATGAGGACAATTCGCATGGTTTATTTGAAACGATGTTGAAAACAAATAGAGAAAAAGCGAGTTACAAGAACGTGAACAAACACAACTACCACCATTTGATCTCGCACATCCAAGACGAGGGCATTTTCCGGCCACCGAAACTACAGGGGATTTTGGACATCAGCGGGATTTCGCCGGCGTCTGTTCTTGCTGGTGGTGGAGGGCACGGTAGGTTTTTTTGATGCCGTCGGAGGTTTTTCTCTTCGTGGACGACCTTCAGAACATTTCCGTACTGCTTTATCGGCCCGTGTGGCCGAACGGGTTGGTTGAGTTTTTCGTGGTACGAGGTTTTACCTCCAGCCCTCTAGGGTAAAACCTTCTTGAAAGGAGGTTTTACCCCAGTACGAAACAGGCTGCTGTGGTGGCTTTTTCGAGGTTTTACCCCTGGGGCAGGTGTAAAACCTCCAGCCCTCTAGGGTAAAACCTTCTTGAAAGGAGGTTTTACCCCAGTACGAAACAGGCTGCTGTGGTGGCTTTTTCGAGGTTTTACCCCTGGGGCAGGTGTAAAACCTCCAGCCCTCTAGGGTAAAACCTTCTTGAAAGGAGGTTTTACCCCAGTACGAAACAGGCTGCTGTGGTGGCTTTTTCGAGGTTTTACCCCTGGGGCAGGTGTAAAACCTCCAGCCCTCTAGGGTAAAACCTTCTTGAAAGGAGGTTTTACCCCAGTACGAAACAGGCTGCTGTGGTGGCTTTTTCGAGGTTTTACCCCTGGGGCAGGTGTAAAACCTCCAGCCCTCTAGGGTAAAACCTTCTTGAAAGGAGGTTTTACCCCAGTACGAAACAGGCTGCTGTGGTGGCTTTTTCGAGGTTTTACCCCTGGGGCAGGTGTAAAACCTCCAGCCCTCTAGGGTAAAACCTTCTTGAAAGGAGGTTTTACCCCAGTACGAAACAGGCTGCTGTGGTGGCTTTTTCGAGGTTTTACCCCTGGGGCAGGTGTAAAACCTCCAGCCCTCTAGGGTAAAACCTTCTTGAAAGGAGGTTTTACCCCAGTACGAAACAGGCTGCTGTGGTGGCTTTTTCGAGGTTTTACCCCTGGGGCAGGTGTAAAACCTCCAGCCCTCTAGGGTAAAACCTTCTTGAAAGGAGGTTTTACCCCAGTACGAAACAGGCTGCTGTGGTGGCTTTTTCGAGGTTTTACCCCTGGGGCAGGTGTAAAACCTCCAGCCCTCTAGGGTAAAACCTTCTTGAAAGGAGGTTTTACCCCAGTACGAAACAGGCTGCTGTGGTGGCTTTTTCGAGGTTTTACCCCTGGGGCAGGTGTAAAACCTCCAGCCCTCTAGGGTAAAACCTTCTTGAAAGGAGGTTTTACCCCAGTACGAAACAGGCTGCTGTGGTGGCTTTTTCGAGGTTTTACCCCTGGGGCAGGTGTAAAACCTCCAGCCCTCTAGGGTAAAACCTTCTTGAAAGGAGGTTTTACCCCAGTACGAAACAGGCTGCTGTGGTGGCTTTTTCGAGGTTTTACCCCTGGGGCAGGTGTAAAACCTCCAGCCCTCTAGGGTAAAACCTTCTTGAAAGGAGGTTTTACCCCAGTACGAAACAGGCTGCTGTGGTGGCTTTTTCGAGGTTTTACCCCTGGGGCAGGTGTAAAACCTCCAGCCCTCTAGGGTAAAACCTTCTTGAAAGGAGGTTTTACCCCAGTACGAAACAGGCTGCTGTGGTGGCTTTTTCGAGGTTTTACCCCTGGGGCAGGTGTAAAACCTCCAGCCCTCTAGGGTAAAACCTTCTTGAAAGGAGGTTTTACCCCAGTACGAAACAGGCTGCTGTGGTGGCTTTTTCGAGGTTTTACCCCTGGGGCAGGTGTAAAACCTCCAGCCCTCTAGGGTAAAACCTTCTTGAAAGGAGGTTTTACCCCAGTACGAAACAGGCTGCTGTGGTGGCTTTTTCGAGGTTTTACCCCTGGGGCAGGTGTAAAACCTCCAGCCCTCTAGGGTAAAACCTTCTTGAAAGGAGGTTTTACCCCAGTACGAAACAGGCTGCTGTGGTGGCTTTTTCGAGGTTTTACCCCTGGGGCAGGTGTAAAACCTCCAGCCCTCTAGGGTAAAACCTTCTTGAAAGGAGGTTTTACCCCAGTACGAAACAGGCTGCTGTGGTGGCTTTTTCGAGGTTTTACCCCTGGGGCAGGTGTAAAACCTCCAGCCCTCTAGGGTAAAACCTTCTTGAAAGGAGGTTTTACCCCAGTACGAAACAGGCTGCTGTGGTGGCTTTTTCGAGGTTTTACCCCTGGGGCAGGTGTAAAACCTCCAGCCCTCTAGGGTAAAACCTTCTTGAAAGGAGGTTTTACCCCAGTACGAAACAGGCTGCTGTGGTGGCTTTTTCGAGGTTTTACCCCTGCCCTTCAGGGACGTCCGTTCCATGCGTGATTTGTGAATCAGAGCATTTCCTTTGTGATATGCGTCTTTGTCTTTTCACGGCAACAACACAAACTCAAAACAGCTCAACCTCCGCCGCATTTGCAGCAAGCAACGCCAGTAGATCATTCCACCACCGGGCGGCTGTCGGAGAAAGTACGGCAAAAATTTGGGACGGATGTGGATCTTTTACCGTCTTCTGCACACCAGCAGGAACCCAGTCCTAGTACAGCCGTGGTTCCAATTCTAATACGGGATAGCAGGGGAGCTGCGACGAGGAGCAGCAAAACAGCAGAACAACACGCACGAAAGACTTCTGTTGTCCGCGGTACCAGCAGCCGACGACCCTCGAAACCCCCTCCGGATCTTCATGGTAGTAGAGCGGGTGTTGCTGGTGTTAGTAGCAAGGCGGGGTCGCCAGCGGATCAAATTCTTCTTGCCACTTCTGGAGGTGGTGGTTTTCAGGTAGAGCAGAGCAGCAAGCGCAGCAGCAGACGAAGCCCAGTGGAGGAAGAGCATTTTGATATAAACCCCGCAGCGGATAAAGATGATGGCGCTCAACAAGAAGAGGAAGAACTACCACCCGTGCACCCACCACTTCCGCCAACGAAACGAACTTCTTCGGCTTCTCGAAGATCTGGAGCAACAAGAAACCAAGTTAACTTCAGCACCAGTGTGTCACGGAGAGCTGAGCTTGCGAAGGAGCGGATTCTGCAGGAATTCCTGGCAAACAAACCGAAATACATTTCCCCCATGTCGCAACCACGGAGTTCTACTTTGATGCGAGAACAACATCAAAACAGCGTAAGCCAAAGTAAGATGTCATCGACTAATTCCGCGTCACTCGTCGAAAACAGCAGTGCGAAGCAAACCATGGAAACCGCGATGGCAGATTTATCGGCGATCGAGTTTGCGCAGCCTTCGTGCGTGGTACCTGCTTCTGCTGCTGCTGGTGGTGTCTCGTCCCCTATCGCGAATCAAGATAAACAAAATCACGTTGCTATCCTGTGCAAAAGTATCGCACTCGTATAACTGCAAGGCTTGCATCACAAATTTTTTTCTGAAGGCAAATCAGCATTACAAATTTCATTTCTCATGCTGAGGAAATTTGTAATGCATTTATAAGAGTGCGATACTTTTGCAGTTCATAGGTGCTAGTGCAGCTGCAAGGAGTAGAAGGAGGAGGATGCGGATCTCACCGCTCGTATCATGTGTAAAAACGCCCCCACCCCATAGTCAAGTTGGGAACTTGGCAACACAAATCCAGAAGTTTTGGGAGCCATGCATGACAAGTTGCAGTCCGTAGTGTAGTTCAGCAGGTTAGCAACGGAAACCGCATCACAAATCCATCTGCTCATCCTGTTTTCAGCATTACAAATACCAAAACACGGCTCAAAGTGCCTCTCTTGGGTCTGCGCATTACAAATGTTCCTGTAGTCGCAAATCTGCATTACAACTCTGGGGTGGGGACGTTTTTACTCAGGACATCTCGCGAAACACTACAACAACGAGGTGCATTTGTTTGATGAGGAAGATGAAAATAATGCTGCTGCCGTGAACATCGCGCATGACAAACAGGAGAAGGACAGGAAAATAGACTCCGACCACACCGGTGGCACGATCACTTGGAACAGCAAACTGTCCGAAATGACGAGGAGTATGTTGCTATCAAAATGAAAAATCTCCCCTCCCCATATCTTAGTACTGATTTGGACCGACTTCAAAAATGTTAAGAAAATCGGAAAAAAATCCGCAAAAAATCCAGGCACGCCGCAAAAAATCGACTTTGTGCCGCGGCTGCTAACGTCCACAAGCGAAGCAAAGTAGCGCGAAACGAAGTCGGTTGCCCGCGTTCGCGAAGCTCGAGAATGCGCCAACTCGGTCTCGCGGCAGTTTTTGCCGGTGTCCTCAGGCGTTAGGCCCCACCCTGGAGCATCCGGGCTGTCAGAAAGATTCCCGCAGCCGGGTTGGGGACGCCGGGTTGTCATATTCCGCCAGGCGGGCGGTGCTCACAAAATCGCTTTTGTGAGTACTCGCGGACAGATTCGATTTTGTGCGCACCCTTCCGGTACGCTTCTCAAAGATGCCCTATCCTCGGGCGGGGCCACACAATCCGCGCGTGGTCGCAAATCGATTTTACCAACACAAATGCCGGAAAATCCGGCAAAAGCTGCAAAATTGATTGCGTGGGGCGAAGTCGCAGAGGACGGGCCTCTGCCCGCCTTGGATCGATGTTTCGGTCGCACGCTACAGGCTCAGGGATGATCGCGAATTCCAGAACTTGCGACCCGATGAAGTTCCGCGCATTCACCGTGTTGGCCCAGCGTAAAAACCAATGAGAATTCCCGAGATTGTGGATTTACATCCGGGCCCTAGTTCTGAAAAGCCGCGGGAGTGGCATGGGCCCCGTCTGCGTGTTCTGAGCTCCGTAGAGGCGCCAGGAACAGGCACTCGGCTGGCGCGGGGGTCGCAAAATCGATTTTGTGAACAGGCAGCCCTCGGTGGGTGCCGCGGCTCAGTCCTCGACAGCCGCTGGGCGCTTGGGGCGCAGAGTCGGGGACTTTAGTCACTTCAGGCTCGCAGAATAGTCTGTGGGTTCAATCACCCGAGGCGCGCAAAATCGATTTTGCTGGCCCGCTCCTTGTGCGGTGTCTGCGTGAGTGGTGGCGCGGGCACAAGAGGTGGTGGGCCTGCTATGTGGGCAAGGTAGGTGGCAGTCCGGCTGCTTGGCAAAATCGATTTTCCAACTTCCTGAAAATCCAGAGGAACAAGTGTTCCGGAAGTCCGCGCGTTGGACTTTCCGGGACTGCCGAAAAATCGATTTTCCGGGTTCCGGAAATTCCGGAAATTCTAAAAAATCCGGAGTTTGCGAAAAATCCGGAATTTTCCGAAATCGAAAATCGAGATCGGGACATCAGCAAGTCCTCGAAATCGAAAACCGAGGCGGAAAATCGCTTTTCTGCTTCATTGCTACGGAGAACGGACCAAACCTGGTCCATACCATCGGCGGAGGCAGTTGCTTACTATCCAGTTGGTAATCTGCTGCCAAAAATCCGAGCGCTTGCATTTTCAAGAGATTCGGAGGCGCACCAAAGTCGATTTTCTGTGTGCCAAAAGTGCGCCCAAGTGTGCGCCAAAAGTGCGCAGGAGTTACTATTCAATAGTAACGAAGACGGACCAAACCTGGTCCATACCATGGGCGGAGGCAGTTGGTTACTATTCAATAGTAATTACTATTTTGCTCGGGACGCAACACAAAACAAATCGTAT
>CAJINV010000005.1:9217603-9243444 GCA_905178155.1 Amoebophrya sp. A120
GTGCGACACCTCGAGTGCGACTGCCTTCGGATTTTTTTTGGATTTTTGGCAGCAGATTACCAACTGGATAGTAAGCAACTGCCTCCGCCGATGGTATGGACCAGGTTTGGTCCGATCTCGCTACTATTGAATAGTAATGGAGGCACGACATCGATTTTCTGCTATTTTCTAGGAAGCTTTATTTTCCGGAAGTCGGAAAATCCGGACCGCAGCGATCTCCCGAGATCTTTCCGGAAGTCCAGATCTCTTCGGAAAATCGAATGTCCGGCAAGGTGCCGACGTTGTCCATAGGGTTGAGGGGCTGCAGAATCGATTTTGTGGCCGGTAGGGCTCGTTGCCCGTACCTCATAGGGCGCGGGCTGGGACGGGGGTTGGTAAGGCATTGGCGTGGGAGACTGCATCCGCGAAGAAAGGGCGGACGCACAAAATAGATTTTGTGGGAGATCCGCTAAGGCGCATAGCGGGATGGAAGCTCTCCCCCCTAGTCCGTCGGCCCGGCGGATTGCGTGGCGCACCGCCTCGATATTGAGCCACGCAGCCGCTCGATTCGGTCGGACCTGGGAAGCTGCGAAATCGATTTTGTGTGGTCGGGCGATTGTGTGGCCTTCGACAGCGATTGCGCGACCCACAACGGCGAACCTGTGGCCAGCACAAAGCCGACCTTTTGGTCGGCGCTGCGTTCTGGGGGAATGGAAAATCGATTTTGTGCAATCTGCGGGATTGCGCGTCTGGAGGAGGGGTTTTGTGCAATCCGCGCCTACGAGATTCGATTTTGTGCAATCTGCGTTCTGTGCGATGCAAAATCGATTTTGTGGAATGCAAAGTCGATTTTGCGGGATTCGGTTTTGTGCAATGCAAAACCGTGATGTGGTTTTGTGCAATGCAAAATCGATTTTGTGCAATGCAAAATCGATTTTGTGCAATGCAAAATCGATTTTGCGGGATTCGGTTTTGTGCATATGCAAAATCGATTTTGTGCAATCCGCGTCTGAGGGAATGCAAAATCTATTTTGTGCAATGCAAAATCGGGACTAGGTTTTGTGCAATGCAAAATCGATCTTGTCCAATGCAAAATCGATTTTGTGCAATGCAAGATCGATTTTGCGGCATTCGGTTTTGTGCAATGCAAAATCGATTTTGTGCAATGCAAGATCGATTTTGCGGCATTCGGTTTTGTGCAATGCAAAATCGATTTTGTGCAATGCAAAATCGGGCTTCGGTTTTGTGCAACGCAAAATCGATTTTGTGCAATGCAAAATCGATTTTGTGCAATGCAAAATCGATTTTGCGGGATTCGGTTTCGTGCAATCATGCAAAATCGATTTTGTGCAATCCGCGTCTGCGGGAATGCAAAATCGATTTTGAGCAATGCAAAATTCGGGAATCGGGAATCGCCCCCCTTAGGTTGGTTGGCTCTGGCCTCTACAGTTTCGCCGCGCCACCGGATTTTTTTTCGATTTTCTTGGCCGATAAAAAGTTGGTCCAAATCACTACCAACATATCGAAACGAAGTCTGTGATGCTGTATTTGCGTACACAAATCAGATTTGTCCTGCTGAAGGGGACGGCAGGCCTGCATCAAGCCTGAGTAGGGAGGTTTTGGCCTAGGCGCGTAGCATGAGAAACGTCTGCGCTGCAGGGCAAACCGCATCACACCCCGCCTCCATAATGCGGCGGAGCCTGTGGAATTGGGGTCTTGCAAGACAGAGATGATTTGTGGTCGCAAATCAGCATTGCAAATTTTCTGCGACGTATCTTTTCCATATGTTGAGGGGGGACTTTTCTTTACGATAGTTGCTGGAAGAAGAGGAAAATCTTGACAGAGACGCTAGTTTGCCGCCCAATACAAGAGGTGCGCAACGAATAAATCACCTGAACAATAAATCCACCTCGAGTAGTTCCATCCACGCAGATTTAGAACCAACTTTGCTAGCGGAGACACTGCAACAGAAGCGGAGCCGAAGTGGTAGCAGTTCCAATCTCATCAACAAAAATGGGCAAAACAACAACAATTCATCCAGCAACAACTCTTCTTTCGGAGGACCGCCTGCGAGAAACAAGCTGAGCCTGACGAACACCAGCGAGCATTTTTCTTGCAATTCGAATTTTGAAAACAACTACAACTCGTCCAGCGAGGAAATATTTAAAGTGGAGGAAAAGAATATACTGGGAAATTCTTCGTCCAGCACTGCGCATGAACAAGACAGTTCTTCCTTCGCGTTGAATCCGTTTCCAACAGGAACGTCGGCGGACGGGTTGGGCTTGTGTTTTCAAAAGTACAACGGGACGAGCGGTTCATCGTCTTCATCCGTGGGGGTTCATTTTAACGCGGCCGGGAATCCTGTTGATTTCACCAACAAGACTCGTGGCGCCAGTACTGCTTCCTCCAGCTCTAGTTCTGCGACAGCCACGTCGAAATACCTGCTTGATCTACCGTTCACGTTGAAAGAGAGGCGGGTGGAGCAAGCGCCGGCACTATCCAAGAAAAAAACTGTGTTAGTGTGGGTCTTTTGGGAAAACAGCATCACAAGTTTGTCTGCCATGACAGGAAAAACTTGTCATGCGCAGATACGACGGGAAAACACGGAGGAAACGAGCCTACCATGCATGTGGAGCATGATGACACGCGTAACTGTTTTGCTTTTTCTGCATCACAGACTTACACTTACACAGTGTTTTTCTTTGATAGGCACCGGTGGTGGGCGGAAGTAGGCGCAGCTCCTCGACCTCGCAGAGGGTGAGTTTCTATGGATTGCAAAAATGTCTGGGTCTGGAAGATTGCAACTTGTCATGCGAAATCCGAATCATGCAAAAGTCTGTGTTGCATGAGTGCCAAAAGCTGTCCACTTTCGACCAAGTTGGGAGGGAGTTTCTCATGCAGGATAGGCATGAAAGAGACCTCGCAGACTCTGTCGTGCTAGGTCCCGCATTCCAGACCTGAAGGGTCAGGGAAAACGTGCATGACAAGTTCACACTCTTCCAGACCCAGACATTTTTGCATTTGATAGTTTGAGCGGCTCTGCAACTTCGAACGTGATGGCTTATTCGAAACAGCAGACTGTTCTCCCGCCGGCGGAATCTATACAACTAGGGACGACATCATCTTCAAACAGGCCGACTACAACGCGTCCGGGAGTTATAATTCCCGGTGTGAACACAAGCGCGGCACACGTGAAAACTAGCACGGACTACGCGCAGCTGTCTCCGGACAAAAAACAGCGGGAGAGAAAGAACTCGTGGATATAACCTGCTCAGGTGTTACAATCTCAAACGCCACGAGAGAAATGGAAATTTGTGATGCAAAAAGTGCATGGTCTAGTCTGCTGTCACGGGATTGCGCATGACAAGTTACGGAGCTCCAAACCGCATGAGGGTCTGGCGAAATTTGTATTGCGAAAAGCGCAAAGCTCTGCAGGTTCCTTGTTATGCTCTCTATGCAATACAAATCCCACAGCCACGTGCTATTAGAGCATTTGAGACTGTAACATCTGAGCAAGCCATAGTGGAGCGCGGTGAGTTCTAGCTCCTCGAGTTCCGCGACGAGTGCTACCTTCGTTGCACCAAGTGGAACCACCGCCGCCGGGGGGCGTGTTGCTGACCGTTCCCCGCCAAAACAGCGGGATTTTGGCGGAACAATTGGAGCTGCTTCCGCTGCTGGTACGAACGCCTCAGCGTCGTCACAGACACGAAAACCACTATACAACGAAGCGCCGTATAAGCCGCCGCCGAGGACAACTATAACAGGAACGGCGCTCAATTGTATGGTCCCCTCAGCTGCTGGACAAGGACAAGGTCAAACTCCAACTACCAACCCCCTCCCCATCAGCCGCTCGTTGTTCGCCGGGAGCAAGCATACGATCCCGCTGACCACCGGGAAGCGGATTTTCATCACGCCGCCAACAGGGCCCGGGGCTTTGTCCTCGTCGAGCAATAATATCAGTAGGAATCCACCACTGAATAGTGGTTCATCTCTTCTGAACAACCCGAGTTTGTTGAACACGAGTAGTGTTGCACCATCATCAAATCATGCGGCGAATCATTCCGCGAACAACTACACCCGATCTACATTCATCCACCTGTCGAGAACAGACTCGGAAGCCGCTGTGCCACAAGGGAAGATTATTTCCGCGAGCGAACGAGAAGAGTTGCAGCACTTGCAGCAATTGATCAAGGAGAGGGACGTGTTGGTCGCGGAATTGCGGAAAAAAGTGCTGGAACCGGAGGAAATTCGGAAGTTGAGTGTGTTGTTGGAGGAATTGCGCGGCTTGCGGGAAAGCAGCGCGAATGGGAGGAAGTGAGGACTGGCGTTTTTACTTGTGGTCTGACGTTGAGAGTAAGAAGTTGCAAGAATTTGATGATGTGCTCTATCTTAATCTACTTTCCTGCAAGTCGAAGTTGTGTGTTGTACAGAAGTCGAAAAGAAGCAGTGAACGAGCACGCGGAGAAGATCTTACCAAAGTTATGTTAGTGCAGCAGCGCATGTTGAAGTCTTTTCTTATTTGTCTGGAGTTACGGTTGAGTAAGGAAAGAAGCTCTGAACAATATGATCCATGAAATGAAAGCAGATGGCTTGTGAATCCCGAAAGAGGAGGTCGGAAACTTTTTGCCGAGAATTGTAGGTGTTCGCTCCCCAGCAACAGCATGCTTTTTAGTTGCGGGCATCTGTTTGATCATAGCAACCAACAGCAACAGTGGGCGCCACCATTCTAGCGCAAACGCTAGCCCATTGCGCAGGTCCCTGCGCCTGGGAGATACAGGGGCGGGGGCTTTCGTGTGTCATGCAGGAGCTCCGCCCAAGACAGAGGGAGCGCCGCCACCCTCGAACTTTGTGGCGTTTTGCGGGCCGGCTGGTCTCTCTGTGTTTTCTGGTTTGCCTGATATGGGCAGCGCGGCGCCAGCGGCTACGTTGTCCTATTGCGGACCGATCAGCGCGCGCCATTTCTGGCCCGCCGCCCCGCGTTACGGCGGGCAGCCGGCGCGCCCGCGCGAGCCAGCTGCCTAGCGGCCTTTATTTTTTCGTGGCCGTGCATTAGCAAAAACAAAAAAACAGCACGCCGCCACCCACCACAACCAACCACGGCAAACAAGGACGGCGCCGCCGCGCGCGCCATGCATTTTTTTGCGGCCGCGGATATGGTGGCGCGCCGGGAAGCCGCCCAGGCAGGGCGGTGGGCCCTCGACAGCCCTGCGCGCCCCGCGCATGGCGCCGCTTGCCGCGCAGGTAGCAGGCCGCGCGCCATCCTCCGGGGGAGGCCGGGGCACGCATCTTCGCCGGGCGCTTGTCGGGCAGGGCATCGGAGAGAGCTTCGCGGGCTCGGGCTGCCTCGGCCGGGGCGGGCGCGTTGTTTGGTTGTGGCGCCGCCCGCGGCAGCCCTTCCGCTTCGCTGCCGTGCTTATGATGCTGCCCGGGCCCTGCTTAGTCAGTCTGCCGGGGCCGGGCGGGGCCGGCGCCGGTTCTGGCCCGGCAGCAAGCTGCGGCCCGGGCGGCCCCTTGGCCGCGTGGCTTTGGCGCCAGCCTGCCGTCGTCCCGGAACTACGTTCCCCGCGCGGGGCACTGTGCCCCGGGGGACCGACCACGTCCGCGCAGCAGGAGAGAAGTGGCGACCACGCCCAAGACCCGGACCGGGGCGCTATCAGTCTACCCCCGCGCAGACGGGGGGGGAGGCGGTGCGCCAGGCCGCGCCCCCTCGCTCGCTCGTCAGCCTGACGCCGTGGGCGCGGGCGCCCGCCCTTTTCTGTCGGGCCTACTGTCGCGCGCGGAATGAAAGGAAAGCAGGGCCGGGGGCGCGCGGGAACGAACCCACCGGGGAGGCGCCCCTTTTTAATTTTTGTCAGGCCGCTGCTTCGCGGGGGGGCCTAGCCTTTCGCCGGTGCTTGTGCGGCGCCAGCCTGGACGGGGGCCTCCGCGCATTGCCGTTGTTTTCGCCCAGTGCTAGGACCGGGCGCGCTTCTTGGCGCAGCTCCGTCGTGCACAGCGAAGGCCCCCGGCTGCCCTTGCTTTCTCACTCCAGGTCGCAGGGCAATGCCGGTCGTATCTTTCTTGTGCTAGCTCGGTTCGACGCGTGGCCGAGTCTCTATCGCCGCTAGCTTCAGAGTAACAAAACCACTCAGCTTTATCTTGCTTGTCCGCCAGTTCTTGTTCTTCACACACTTTGTATCCAAGATCCACTCCGCTCATGCCGACGGCGAAGCGGAAGAACAACAGTTGAGGCAGTTCTTTGGATCTCAACCATAACCTTTTTCTGTTGTAGTCCTGCCCGGCCTGACAGATCATTGGCGCGTGCGTGTATTCGATGGCATGTAGTACAAGGAGCACAGTAGAATTCATGTTCATCTATTTTGAATTCAGAAAAGAACAGTAGGAATAGCTGCAAATCAACATAATCAAACTGCTTGACGTACTATGGCAATTGATTTCTTCGACGCTATGGTATAGCTAAGGCACTTCACACACGTACTGGACGACAGCGTTTTCTTTACCTAAAAACTTACACCTGCTCCTTTTGCGAAACTTTCCTTCCACATTCCCCCTTCCCACATGTACCTGTTTTTAAGATGCCACCTTCGAAGAAGCAAAACGTGAATTCTGGCGAGGCCAAGAAGCCCAACGCCAAGGCCAAACCGAAGGCAAAACCGAAGGCGAAGCCCAAAGCAAAACCGAAAGCAAAACCCAAGGCAAAGCCCAAAGCGGAACCAAAGGCGAAGCCGCAAGTGGAGTTGGGAGCCAAACCCGAGGCAAAACCGAAAGCAGAGCCGAAGGCAAGAGGGCGGCCGAAAGGCAAGGGCGCTGCGAAGCCGAAGGTAGCACCGGTGAAGAAGCAGGAGGGGGCAAAGAAACACCAGCAGGAAACGACTTCTCCTAAAATCGGTAAGGAAGTAGTTGTAGAGCAGGCGGCGGGAGGGCCAGCGGCTTCCTCTTCTTCTTCTTGTTCTGCTTCTGCGGCCGCATCCGCATCGGCAAAACCCGCGAAGGAAGAGAAATTTGTGCAAGGAACTAGCACGACTCTCAGCACGACCAGCCCAATCGTTAACCTTGCTCCGGGGGCGAAACTAGCGGAGAAAAATAAAGTTCATTTCAATACAACCAGCTCCAGCTCCAGTCCGCCTGCTCACGTAGTTGTACCTCCTGTAGCAGGGAACAACAAAGAAGCTGAGGGCAGCACCAGTACGAAAGTTATTTCTAGCACTATAATTACTGACGCGCAGGGCAGACTGAAGAGACTTGAGATTTTTTTTGATCCAGTGGCAAAGAAGCAGAGGGTTGTGCAGCACTTTATTGAAGACACTCCTCCTGCAGAAGAAGTTGCTCCGGAGAAGGTGGCGTCGTCGAAGAAGGCAGGTGCTTTGGAGACTACCTCGAAAAGTGGTAGTGCCGCCGTTGCCTCTGTGCCAGTGCCAGAGGAGAAGAAATTTGACAACACGAAAACAAGTTCCGGTCCTGTACCTCCTGCACTTGCGCCACTGAGTACTTATTCTAGAAAGGAGATCACGAGGACTGCTGTTGACACTAGTACCTCCAGCACCGTCGCAGCTGGTATTGCTCCGTCGAAGAAAAAGAAGACAGGTGAAGAAGAGACTACTAGTACCTCAAACAGCGTTCCTCTTGTAGCTGTGCAAAATAAACTGAAAAAGCAGAAACTTGATACAACAGAGTTGTTGTCCACCTGTTCTACCACTGGTCATCTCGCAGGAGCAGTCGGAGGTGCAGCTTCTGCGCAAAAGGACAAGCAAATCGACACGTTGGTAGAAAAGAGTTGTTCCGGTGTTAATACCGCAGGTTCTACTTTGTCTGGAGCGAAGAATAAACCTTCTGCGACTTCGATCTTATCTCAGAGTAAGAACGTGGACGTCAAGCAGGAGAAGATCGAGAGCAAAACTGGTGGCTCCACCGAACCTGTCCCTGCTGTTGCCTCACCAAAGGAGGAGCGCGTTGATATAAAAATTACCACGACTGCTGCTGAAGATGAAGACGTGCCAGCAGCTGCGGTGGTGAAAGTTGACGTTGCCACTACAACTTCCAGCAAAGACGCGCCTGCTGCTCTGCCGGTGGAACAAAAGAAAGTTGCCGTTGCCAGCACTCCTTCCAGCGAAGACGCGTCTGCTGCTGCGCTGCCGAAGCCAGACGAGAAAGTTGCCGTTGCCAGCACTCCTTCCAGCGGAGACGCACGCGAAGGGCTGCCGAGGCCAGACGATAAAGTTGACGTTGCCAGCACTCCTTCTAGCGGAGAGGCACGCGAAGGGCTGCCGAAGCAAGACGAGAGCGCCGAGATTGTCAGCACTCCTTCTGGTGAAGAAGCGCCAGCAACTGGGTCGGAGAAAAAAGACGAGAAAGTTGACATTTCCACTAATTCTGACGAAGACGCGCCTGCAGCTACTTCGCCGGTGGAAAAAGACGTGAAAGTTGACATTGGCACCACTTCTAGCGAAGACCCGCCTGCTGCGCTGCCGAATCAAGAGGAGAAGGAGGTTGACGGCGCCAATATTTCTTCTACAGGAGACGCGCCAGCAGCTACGTTGGTGTTGACACAAGACGAAAAAGTTGACATTGCCACTACTTCTAGCGAAGACGCACCAATAGCAGCTCTTTCGGTGAAACAAAGCGAGAAACAAGTTGAGGTCTTGCCCACTTCTAGCGAAGACGCGCCAGCAGCTCTTTCGGTGAAACACGAGGGGCAGAAAGTTGACGTTGCTACTACTTCTAGCGAAGACGTGCCAGCGGCAGCTCTTTCGGTGAAGCACGGCGATAAAGTTGACGCTCTTCCGACTTCGAGTGACCACGCATCAGCAGCTCCAGCGGAAAAAGAAGAGAAGCGTGAGGACGATTCCACTCCTTCTAGCGAAGAACACGCAGCACCTGCTGCAGCTCTGCTGGTGAAGCAAGAGAAAGTCGACTCCACCCCCTGCCCGACGGCTAGCGAAGACGCACCAGCAAGAGCTGCTGTAGTACCGGAGAACAAACACGACGAAAGAATTGACATTACCTCCGGGACCACTTCTGGGGAAGACGGATCTACTGCTGTTCTGCCGAATCAAGTAGACGGGAAAGTTGACATAATTACTAAAAATTATTCGAGCGGGGAACACGAAGAACACACGCCAGCTGCTTCAGCGGTCGTGGAGGAATATAAGGAAGTTGACATTACCACGACGGTGGATAGTGGAGACGCGCCAGTACTACCAGCTCCATCAGAAAATAAAGAGCTCGAAGATCTTCATAAAGCTGACAGCGCGAATATTCTTGCCAGCGAACAAGAGAACGGTCCATCTGCATTTGCTCCAGGTCTTCGGGAGAAACAAAACGACGAGGGCACTGACGTCATTATCGCCACTTCATCTTCCAGTGGGGCTGGTGACGCAGTAGACGCAGTTGTTCCTTTGCCAAAAGAAGACGGCAAAGAAATTGACAAACCTTCGACGACGTCGCCGCCCCTGACCCCAGTCTCTACAACTCCATCCACCAGTTCCCCCGCAGCAGTGGCGGGAACAAAAGAAAATAAAGATAATCCAGAACAAGAAACACAAGCAGGCGTGAAAAACAGCTTTTCAGCTATACCGGACATCGACAAGAACAATCTTATCAGCGACAAGCAACTGACGGCGATCCGGCTGAGACACAAAAAGATGGCGGAGGCCATGGAGAAGCTGTTGAAGTTGCAGGAAGACTACAATAAAAAGAACCGGCTCCGGGTTCTCATCCTCGGCGGCTCGACCTTCGTTGGCAGAACGTTGGTCCGGAACATCTTGAAAGAAGTCCATCATTATCAACTGCAACTATGTCTGGGTCCTCTGGAAACTTGTGCTGCGGGGAAGGGAATACTTAGTGAAAGCACTGTAATGCGCTGCCGAGCATGACAAGTTTTGCTGTGGTTCTGAGTTGCGTACTCTGCATGAGAAACTGCGCTTTTGTATGACAGGCAAGAGGAGCTCTTCGCGGCCACGCAATACAGAGTTCAGAGTCATGCCCGACTAGCATGACAAATCTCGCAATCTCCCAGACCCAGACATGCTTGCAGTGCATAATCATTTGGACTTGGCGATTCTGAATCGCGGCCGGAAGTATTGGGATGGCGACTGGCAGGGCGCATTTCCGCCGACGAAGGAGAACATTCATGAAACAATATCGTAAGGAAAAATCCCCCCTCCCCATATCGAAAAGGCATCCTTTTGAAAATTTGTGATGCTGATTTGCGGCCACAAATCAGGTCTGTCTTGCAAGAGAGCAAAGCCCGAGCTTCCTCCGCTTTACGCCGGCGATTTGTAATGCTGCTGCGCTAACAGGGCAGCCGTCTGCCTCTGCCATGCTGAGCGCCCACTTCCAGCCAGCCCCTTCCAGGCTTTGCATCTGCCTGCAGTCCTCTAGGGCAATGCAGAGCTGATTTGCGTACACAAATTCCGCAACACAGATTGCCATTTTGATATGGGGAGCGGGAATTCTTTCTTTTGATAAACAAACACGCTGAGGATCTTCCCCGGGGATCGGCGGAAGATGAAAGGGAAGCCTTTTCAGGACATCATCGCCAAACTTACGATCGAAGATAAAACCCGCTTTTATTACGATGAGGTGCTGGACTACATCGCAAAAACTCATGGGGCGGGAGATGAAAATGGAAATGACAATGGAAATCAAAATCCCTCGTCATCTATCAAATGCAAAAGTGTCTGGGTCTGGAAACTTGTGATGCTAAAAGTGAATGGTAGACGGACTGCAATACGCGGTATGCATGACAAATTTTCCGGCTCCCATGTCTTACGTATTCCGCATAGCAAACTGCGTTTTTGCATGACAGGTAAGAGGGCCTTTTCGTGCCTATGCAATACAGATTCTCAAGTCATGCCAGACAAGCATGACAAACTTGCATTCTTCCAGACCCAGACATTTTTACAGTTGATATCATCCAGTTGTGCGGATCATAATGGGAAAAAGACCACCAACATGATCTCGTCAACCAATCCATCTGATCCATCTGATCATGGGAAAATGACTAGTGCAGCTGCTTCTAGTTCATCATCATCATCATCAGCAGGTGCTCCTGCTCCTCCGCAGGACAGCATCAACAAGAAAAAGCCGTTTTGGGACGTGATTGTGGATTTCTGTTGTTTCCAAGAGTCAGAATTTCAAGACGTCATGAAGGGGTTGTACTTGGCCGGGAAATTGGTTTGTGACGAGAGGTGGAGCCTAGAAAAAGAGAAAAGGGAAAACCACAGAGTTCACCCCCAGGTGGTGTGGGATCACGCGATATGGATTGCAAAAGTGTCTGGGTCTGGAAGATTGCAACTTGTCATGCTAAATCCGATTCGTGCAGAAATCTGTGTTGCATGAGTGCCAAAACCTTTCCACTTTCGACCAAGTTGGGAGGGAGTTTCTCATGCAGGATAGGCATGAAAGAGACCTCAGAGACTCTGTCATGCTAGGTCCCGCATTCCAGAGCTCAAAGGTCATGACAAACCTGCATGACAAGTTCACACTCTTCCAGACCTAGACATTTTTGCATTTCATACGCGAAACAAGCCAACGTCGTTTCCGACAACTTTCCCCCGGAAGCCTTCGTCAGTTATGCAAGAAAAAAACTATGTAAGTGTAAATCTGTGATGCAAAAAATGCAAAACAGTTACACTTGTCATGCTGAGTGTGCGTAATAGGCCACTTTCCTACGTATTTGCACGTACTAGCTGCGCATGACAGGTTTTTCCTGTAATGCAAAGCGAATTTGTGATGCTGCTCATTCTACAAGGTTACACTTACACAGTTTTTTTCCTGGATATCAGTCATTACATCTTCATTTCCACGGATTCCGTGTATGAGGTGTGCGGTCTCGAAAAGTGCGCAAAGGAAAGAATCGCGATCGAACGGCTCTTATGAACTGCAAAAGTATCGTAGTGCTAGTAGTAATGGCAATACAAATTAGCTCAGCATGACAAATGGAATTTGTCATGCTGTTTTGATGCCTTGGGATAAAGATTTGTAAATGCATGACTGCGATTAGGATTACTACGAGTGCGATGCTTTTGCAGGTCATAGCTTTTACCCAAGAAGGACGTGGAGAATTATTACAAGTGGAAATTTTCGGATGCGAAGCTACTGCATAGTATCCTGAGTAAAAACGTACCCACACCAGAGTTGTAATGCAGATTTGCAAAGACAGGAAGACTTGTAATGCGCATCCCCATGAGAGCCATTCCCAGTCGTGTTTTGGAATTTGTGATGCTGTGAACAGGATGAGCAGATGAATCTGTGACGCGGCTGCACTTGCTAACCTGCACTACACTGCATAGCGCAACTTGTCATGCGTGACTCACAAAACTCCTAGGTTTGTGTTGCAAAATCCTCATCCTGACTCTGGTGTGGGTACGTTTTTACTCAGGATAAGGACTACGACTACTTCAACATCTGGGGCGGGTAAGAGCGACAGCAAGCAGAGCCTTGGCGGAAAAGCAGAAGTGGAGCACGGTAGTTCAAGTTCAACAACATCAGTTATGGATTGTAAAAATGTCTGAATCTGGAAGGACGCGAACTTGTCATGCTAAGTCTGGATAGTGCATAAATTTGTGTTGCATGATTGCCAATAAAAAGTGTCCACTTTTGAACAAGTTTAGAGGCAGTTTGTCATGCAGGATAGACATGATAGAGACTTTGAAGAATCTTTCATGCTAGGTCCTGCATTGCAGACCTCATGGGGCATGGAGAATATGCATGACAAGTTTGCAATCTTGCAGAGCCAGACATTTTTACATTTGATATCAGTAGCGAAAATATTAGATCCAGACGCGAGAAAAACGGCGATTTATGATCTTCCAGAAATGGGTATCAAATGTAAAAATGTCTGGGTCTGGAAGAATTCATGTTTGTCATGCTTGTCTGGCATGACTCTTCAATCTGTCATGCACGTTACGCAAGAGCTCCGCTTTTCTGTGATGCAGAAGCGCAGTTTGTCATGCAGAATAGGCAACACCTAGGAGCTCAGAAAGTTGTCATGCTGAGCCAGCATTTGTAACCTCATCACGAGACGCTACCCAGCATCACAAGTTCCCAGACCCAGACATTTTTACATTTGATAATGGGCTCTATCAAGGAAATGGACGGGCGGCGGCCCTCTATGCATTGCAGATGTGTCTGGGTCTGGAAAGAATGGGATTTGTGATGCTAGCTGTCGATCACACAGAAATCTGTATTGCATGAGAGGCAACAGCCCCTCAGATTGTTGCCACTCAAAGAGGGCATTTCTCATGCAGAATAGGCATGAGCAAACCTTTCCGAAAGCTGTGATGCTACAGAATGCATCACAGGCATCAGAGGCCATGTACAATTTGCATGACAAACTCTTCCAGACCCAGACATATTTGCATTTGATACCCTCCACCATGTTCCAACAGTACACTGCGCAGCTGCGGCAGAATCGCATTTTGGGGGCGCACAAGCAGGAGCTGAAGGATGGCTGGCGGCAGAGCTGTAGGGCGATGAAAATTGCGGATAGGTTGGAGGACAAGGAGGGAAAATTCTTGAAAGAAGAATTAGAATTCGAAGCGAAGACCGCAAGACTGAATGAACGACAGCAGGACATTGGATACGCGATGCCGTTGATACAAGACCCGGAGGTGGCGAAAATATCAACTGCAAAAATGTCTGGGTCTGGAAGATTGCCAGGTTTGTCATGCATATTTTGAATGATCCATGATGTCTGTGATGCATGCGCTAGCGTCACAGATTTTTCGAGGGCTTTGTGATGCCTCTATCACATGAGAAACATCCTCTCCGCGTAGCACAAAGTGGAGTCCTCTTGCTGGTTATGCAACACAAATCTTTTTAGAATCCAGAGACAGCATCACAAGTTCAGAAACTTCCAGACCCAGACATATTTGCATTTCATAGAAAAGGTTGGAAAGCAAGTGGAACGACATGGACGATATGCATAGTACAAATTACACGTCCGGGTCGTGGTCTCCCGGATTTCTGATGCAAGAGTTGGAGCACAACAAGTAGAGCTGTGATGCACGAATAGGAGTGCAGGTGCACAGCGTTTTTGTCGTGCCGCTGAGCAGTGGTATAGTTTGTAATGCTGCGCGCGAATGAGAATTTGCAAGAGAACAAAACGGCCTTGCAAATAAACTTGTCATGCTGTTATGCCATGTACAGGTTGCTTCACTCGTCTGCAATGCAAGCATCAGCAACACAGACTTGCTCCAGAGGGCCCAGACATTCAATTTGCAGTGCATAACCAACTACGGACACAAGAAACTCCGAGTCGAGGAAGCGATGGTGAAGTTGACGCTTAAGGGAAACGCATGCTCTGCTTCCTCCCTATCCTGTGCAAAAGTATCGTACTAGTATGAATTGCATTACAAATTAGCCCAGCATTACAAATTGAATTTGTGATGCTGATTTACCTTGAGAAGGAGATTTGTAATGCATACAGGCAATTACTACGAGTGCGATGCTTTTGCATTTGATACTTTCATCAGCCTCAGGACAAAAGCGTCAATTTTGACATGAAGCTGAACAAGAACGACGAAACCTACTTCTGGACGGCGTTGCGCGTCCCGGATATACTAGGTCCGTACGACGACACCAACCGGCTGTTTAAGTACTGGCTGGCTTTTTTCGTGTATCGCTCGAAAAAAGTGTTTCACTGTAAGGAAGGATTGTGCATCAAGTTCTGCATCACAAGTTCGTTACACATGACAAAGAAAATTTTCCATGCGACCCTCCTAAGGGAAAACACGGCTGAAAATGAAAATCCATTGTCTTGTATGTGTAGCAAGACAAAAGCTTCTGTGTTTCATTTTCTGCATTACAAGTTTTGTTTACAGTGAAGCAGTTTTTTCTTGCGATATCGCGGTGGAGGACATTCAGTTTAACAAGGCGGAGAAAGAGGATCCCGTGGCGGGTATGCATTGCAAAAGGGTCGCAGGCTAGTGGAAGTTGCATGACAAATTTTGACAAGGAGAGAATCGCAATTATTGTAATGCTGAATAAGGTGCACAGGACGAGGTTTGTAATGCTGTGCTGCAGTGGTTCCTTCAAGTGCGAAGATCCTTTTGCAGAGCATAGCCGTGGTGTTTTCCGAGGACATGGCGAAATTCATTCAGGATTTAGTCATCGATGTCCGCTTCCGCAACATGCCCCGCGATTTCGTGCCCGGGGGGACGGTCGTGAAGGTTGGCGCCTGCGGCTGGAAGCAGGAGTTGCAGCGCTTTTGGACGAAGGGCGACAGCAGAGTGGACAAACCTTGGACCGCTGGGTGCGGACTCGGTGCGTTAAATTTCGGGTGCGAGGAACAGGTTCCGTTGGAGCAACACGTGCGGCTGTTTCTATTACAATGAAAAATGCCCCCACCCCGGAATTCGTGCAAGTTTCTCATGCATAAGGTTTTCAAATGAAAATCTTTTTATCTATGCATGAAAGGACTCCGAGTCTTTCTGGTGCAGAACCTAGACTACGCAAGCTATCTTTTGCATAACAGATCCGGCTGCTGTTGGGCTCCTGTGCAACACAAATTTGAACTATTGAGCATTGGAAATTTGTGATGCTGACATATGCAAGACCGAGAATGGTTCCATTGGAAAGGCGGGTTGCAAGACAAATGCTGCCAAGTTCTGGGGTGGGGGCATTTTTCACTGTAATAGTTTCGGGAGATCGTTTTGAACGATGGTTGTGAAAGAAGTTTTGCCTGTTTCCAGGGACGAAGAGAAGCAGAGGCACCCGCCGAGCTCACGGGTGTTGACACAACAGACCAAGTGCACCAGTTGGAAAAACAAATTTTGCCTGCTGGTTCTTCTGAAAGCAGTCCGGGCTCTTCTCACTCCTCTGCTGCGGAACAAAATGTTGTGTTGCAGAAACGACAGAAAACCACCACAGATGTTGAGGCGAACAAGAACCAGGAGCGGAAAACTCACGACGAGAAACCGGGAGGTAGTAGTGGTACAACTATTAGAGCTCCTCCTGAAGTTGTAGCAGAGAGCAGCAGCACGCATCATCCTCTCGACGAGAAGATGAAAGAAGGTGAAAATAAAGACGTCGCCGGGCCGCGGGGCGGGTTTACTCCGGATAACAGAGTTAGGTTCCAACCAGCGCATGATCCTTGCCTCGAGAAGATAGAGAAAATAAAAGCAGCAAGAAAGAAAGAAGCCGCGCAGCGAGAAATCGAGGAGAAGAGAGTCATATTGAACAAAAACTACCTCCTATGGAGAGAAAAAAGTTTGTCACAGTCACTAACTTGCAGGTTTTGCATTACAAATTTTCTCAGCATCACAAACTTTCCTTGTATTGCAGAAACACTAGGGAAATGCCTAATGAAGTATGGCTGTGATGCATTTTTACGCATGACAAACAATTTTGTATTGCAAGAATGCGCATGAGTGATCGTGACGAATTTTTTTTCTTTGATGCCTCCCTTCTGTTTCCCGCCGGACGAAGCCGCTGGATTTCGAGAAACTTTCTCAGTACTTGCACGAAGTGTCCTTTTCCGGAAAAGTGCACCAGTTGCCGATCAGTTCCGACGTCGACGAGAAGACTTCCAGCTTGGAACACGTTTACCGAAAATGCCACGAGTTCTATCCTGAGGAAAAACGTGGTGTCGCCCACAGGTGGGAAATCTGCTAGAAAAATTAGCCAGCTTTGCTTGTTTCGCATGACAAACTTGGGCTCGCAATGTAGTCGCATGACAAAAAATTTGGGCTCGCAGCATCACAGATCTCGGGCGCAGTGCTGATCCCTTCGGGTATCGCAAATCTCAAATCACCACTAGAAAATGCTTCTCATGGGTCTTTGCATAAGCATGCAGATGTGCATTACAACTCTGGGGAGGTGGGGCTTTTTTCCTCCGGATAAGTTTTACAAGAAAGTGGTCGACCGGGCGATTGTCGAAGTTGAGGATTACAGAAATGGAAAAATATGCGTTGCAAAAGTACTATCATACTCGTAGTTTTTGATTGCAATCGTGCATGACAAACCTTCATCCTAAGCTAAATCAGCATGACAAAAAAATTCCGTTTTGTCATGCTGAGAATTAGTTTGTGATGCAATTTCTCCTACGTACGATAGTACTTTTGCAAAAATGTTGCATAAAAAAGACGCGACAGTAAGAACAGTGACTTCATCGGCGATTTCTACGAAAGCTTCGTAGATGCGCGGAAAGGCCTGCCCTTCCGTGTGCGGGAGGAGTTCGAAAGGTTAGCGTTTGAGGATGGAGGAGGGACAAAGGATGATAATGATGATCATCTTGCGAGAGAAAAACGACCGGGGGACGAGAAGGAAAAACCGGGGGACGAAAAGGAAAAACCGGCGGGGAAGAAGGATGTGGTGATGGCAGATGCTCTTGCGGGTGGATGTGGAAAGGAGGATTTTGAGAAAACCAAAGCAAAGGTGTTGAAGCTGTATAAGATGATGGAAGAGCTTGAGAATGAGTCAAGCAGCGATTCTAACTCAAGTCACGACAGCGAATCATCTTCGGGATGATTATACATGAGATTTGCTGATGAAGAAAACTAGGTAGAGCAGGACTACGTAGTGCGTAACAGATTGCCCGACTCTGAAGAAGACTTTGCTTTTACATTCTCTTACTATCTTTGCAAGGAAAGGTGTGCTTTAGGTAGACGACCAAATGTCTTCATCCATGATGTGAACAACACAAAATCTTGTTTTGTGAGGTCTCTCTGAATGCAGAAGCGAAATAAAAAACCCATTACCCATAAAAAATCGCCGACCTGCCGGTCTACTTACTTACAGGCACAGTAGATGCAGCAGCACGACAAGAGCGAAAAAATTTGCTGTTGCATTGCATTTTTTCGCTAGTTCTCTTCATGTTCGTTAGCTCTACTTCTACGCTATGATCGTGTCGTGTCCATATAATTTCTGTCGAAAAAACGAGCGATTGCTATGCCAAAATGTGGTGGTCGAGAGGGGGAGAGCGTCTTCGTATTTAAGTATGTGGTTCGCGTCCGTGTCGCGCTCGTCGTGCTCGTTGAGAGTAGGCCTGAGTCTTAGAAGATAGAACTCCGGACGAGAAATCTGATTTCGGGCCTCGAGGACCTGGGGCTCAACTTTCATCGCCTCACGTTGGCACAACAAAATGCTTCTTCTAGCTGCGCAGGTGAACTAGTAGTACAGCAAGGCTCGGCTGTACGTAGTTTTGAAGTAGATTCTGAAACAAATATATAAAACTGTGAATTGTCAAACTATCAACAGCAAAATGCTCTATTTCCGCCGATCAGGAGCAACGACCATCTTCGCGGCCCTCGCCGCAACCTCAACGACCCTGGTCGTCCAGGCCCGGCGGAAGCCCGGACTCGGCGCGTCGCACCAGAAGAAGTTGCAGACCTTCGTTACCATCGACGGTAACGCGGATCAAGAATACCACGATGATGACGCGCACCTCTACCTTGCAGACGAACACGCGGACGAACATCACGAGGAGCATGATGACCACACGTCTTATTCTGAGTAAAAACGTCCCCACGACCACAGACATAGTCCAGATGGGAACTTGGCAACACAAATCAAAACAAGGTTTGGCTGTTGCGCATGACAAGTTTGGGCTCGCAGTGTAATCCTTTACAGCTGGTGCAGCCCGAAGAGAAATCGACACTGTCTTCCTCATTCTCGCATGACAAACTCGTCCCCGTCGATGAAATTAGAAAATGCCTGTCATGTGGCTGCGCATGAGAAACTTTTTAGGCATGCAGATTTGCATGACAACTCTGGGGCAAAGACGTTTTTGCACAGGATACGTCTTTCATCGAAGTGAAGCGGCCGAAGAAGTTTAAGCAGAAACTGGATTCCGAGCTTATGACCCGCACAGACGTGGTTACAATCTCAGCTGTTACAATAGAATCTGGAAATCTGTGATGCAAGAACTGCATGATCTAGCCTACTCCCATAGGATTGCGCATGACAAGTTTCGGAGTCCCAAATCCGCCTGAAATCCGGCAAAATTTGTATTACGAAAAGCTCAATTCGCTCTGCGTTCCTCATGCTCTTCATGCAATACAAATTCCAGAACCAGATTCTATTGTAACGTTTGAGATTGTAACTTTTGAGCAGGCCATAGAGCTGAACGACGAGGCGTCCGCCTTCCTCGACGTGAACAATCTGAAGGATGACGAGGGGACAAAAACTACGGGGAAGGGTGGCGCGGAGATCACCGGCATGGAACTGGATATCCAAGAAAAAAACTGTGTAAGTGTAAATTTGTGTTGCAGAACATGCAACAGAGCTACACCTGTCATGCCAGACAGCCATAAAGTCCTCTTTTCATTTGTGTTTTCCCTTACAAGCCACGCATGACAGGTTTTCTCTGCCATGTAGAGCAAATTTGTGATGCTGTTCCTCAAAGAAAGTTACACTTACACACTTTTTTTCTTGGATACTGGAGAGAAAGAAGAAGAAGGAAACCGTCAAAACGGAGAATGTCCAGATCACATCGCAGAAAAACTATCCACTGCAAATATGTCTGGATTTGTGATGCGAGATGCGAAGGACAGCGAGATCTGTAATGCTTGAATACGATTATGGTCTTTTTTTCGTCGTTCTCGACGGGAATGAATCGATCCGCAAGAAGTTGGGGAAACACAACTTCTCATGCTGTGATGCAAGTATCACCAACACAAGTTGTTTCCAGACACCCAGATGACATAGTTGCATTTGATAAAAACGTAAAAACGTCGACTGCCGCGCCCGTCACGAAAGCTGCTACGACCACCAAGAAAACTACGACCACGACTACCACAACGGACATCAACAATGGACTGGTAAGATGATAGAGTTTTTTTGTCATGCGCAGAACGCATTGGACATGCATTTCTGTCATGCATGAATTGCAACGACAATTAATGCGCGCTTCAATCAAAATTCAGGTCAACCCGCGGTTGCGCGAGAAGTACCACCCGGACCACATGACCGGGCACAAAGCCTCTTACGGGGTCTTCGCCATCATCGGGGGCGTCATCCTCGGTTTCGGGCTTTTTGTCACGGTTTTCTGCATATGCATTGCAAAAATGTCTGGGTCTGGAAGGATGGAAGTTGTGACGCGTGCGGTGGATCACACAAAAATCGCTCTTGCGTGATAGCCAAAAGTTGCCCTTTTCTGACCACCATGAGAGGGAGTTTCTCATGCAGGGCAGGCATGGTAGAGACCTCGCAGAATCTGTCATGCTAGGTCCTGCATTCCAGACGAGACCTCTTGGGCATAGAAACCCAGCATGGTAACTTTGTATTCTTCCAGACCCAGACATTTTTGCAATGCATACTGCATCTACTACGGACCCAAGTCGAAATCGAAGGAGAGCGACATTTCACGGACGCTGAACAAGGACTACGACAAGGCCGCGGGAAAGTCACCCGAGTCGAAGCGCGGCAAGAAGGGGGAGTCAAGTGTGGGTGGAGAGGGGACTTCGTACGGGAGCTATGAGAGTGCACAAGTAACCCCCCTCACCGCTCCCCTCAGTTGTATTGTGCAGAACACCAAATACGTGTTTAGCTGACGAATTCTGGCGACCCCCCGGGCGCCGTCATTAGGCTGCTTGGGGGGGTTTGGGGGGGCAAGATTCAGCGTAGCCGGCTAGGGTTCGGCTAGGGTTCGGCCAGGGTTCGGCCAGGGTTTTCGCCCAGGGTTTTCGCCCAGGGTTTTCGCCCAGGGTTTTCGCCCAGGGTGCGCCCAGGGTTCGCCCAGGGTTCGCCCGGGGTTCGCCCGGGGTTCGCCCAGGGTTCGCCCAGGGTTCGCCCAGGGTTCGCCCAGGGTTCGCCCAGGGTTCGCCCAGGGTTCGCCCAGGGTATTCTGTGTGTTGTTTTATGTTCGTTCCTGTAAAATAAATGTTGGGGACAGAGGGGGGCGGTGCACTCTCATAGGAGCTCGGAGTACTACAGCAGTTCGCAGTACACCAGTGGATCCTCATATGCAAGAAAAAACCACTCCCGCGTGTGAGTCTGTACCTGTAGTGAGTAAGTGTGTAGACGTATGCTGGCCAGGAGCCACGAAGCCCTCTTTTCATAAGGTGGCGTCTTAAGTGCTAGCAGTGCATGACAGCCTTGCTCTGTCATGCGAACAAGATTTGATGTCCTGCTTTGCTGTCACTACTTCAAGAAAGCTGAAGCTACTTCTCACAGCACTAAAGCAGCTTTTTTCCTGGATGCCTCTCGCGTGATGTCCGGCGGCAGTTCCATGCAATCCGGCGGCAGTTTATCCCATGAAGAAGTGTGTCTGTGTGAACGGAGTTTATCATGCAATAACATGCAAAAAGGCTGGCAGCGGCAGCGCTGAAATTTGTATTGCGTAGCATGCTTTAGCTTTCACTTTCTAGGGAAAATCTGGAACAATGCCTGGGTGCAAGCCGTGAAATAAATCGTTTACGCATAAAACATTTTTGTGGTTCTTGATAAACTTCCTTCCCGCCGAGCAGCGCAACTGCTGCTTCTTCTGCAAGCCGTGCCACCAAGTATCAACTGCAAACATGTCTGGGTCTGGAAGATTGCAAGATTTGTCATGCTAGTCTGGCATGACTCTGCACTCTGTATTGCGTGGCCATGAACAGCCTCTCGAGCCTGTCATGCAAGAACAACGTAGTTTCTCATGCGGAATGCGCAGCACAGAAGCACGAAAAAAACTTATTATGCCTAGCTGCGCGTTACAGTTCCCTTATTGTTATTGTTCACTGACTTGCATCACAAGTTTCCAGACCCGGACATATTTGCATTTGATACCAAGAAGTCCAACGCAATGACGAAGCCGAAGTCGGTTACTTCCTCCGGAGCGAAGCTATGCATGGCAAGAGTTTGATCGCACTTGTGTGAATTGCATCACAGATTTTTGATTTTCCAGAATCAACAAAAAATTGGAGTTTGTGATGCTGCTCTAGAAATAAAATAAAAGATAGATCTGTCATGCGATTTGCCACGCGGGGTTGTGCGATACTTTTCCATAGCATAACAATCGGGCTACTCGATGACGTCCTCCAAGTACGAGGAAGACGGCTACGGGGAAGAGGAAGAGGACGACTACGAAGACGAAACTGCGTATGGGAGTGTCAGGATCGAAATCGTCAAAGGTGAAATTGTTTGCCATGCATAAAATGCAACGCAGAAATTGCCTCTATTGCAGAGGACGCAAGGGAGGCAGATTGTAGTGCTGGTAGGGGTCGAGAAATGGGCTGCTGATTAGCAACACAGAGGGGAGTCCCTTTGCCCTGAACAGCATGACAAACTGGCTTCCTGTACGGACAAAATTTGTCATGCACCGACTAGAAGCTGTGGATCCAATTGGTATCGATTTTATGCATTGCAAGTTACTTTAACTCCGTCGATTTCAATCCTGGTACTCCGATACCGCGTTCCATTCCGGGGGTGGGAAAAAATCTAGAATGTAAGACTCGTGACGTGGATTCAAATTTGGACGATGTTTCTCGCTAGGGTACTAAGCAAAGAGTGCTTGAGTTCCTTTGCCGCGATGTATCATCATCCTGTCACTATCTATGAGTGTGAACAATTCGGAACTTCTTCCATAGTTTCAAGAGCGCGATTGTCAAGTCTACTAGCGTGTTGTTTGACAGTTTCAGAAGTAAAAAAACCCTGTTGACACTATACTGCTGCAAAAATTGATTGTGAAAAAAAATGTACCGACCCTTTATCTGAGTTTTAATTGTCTTGACACTTTGACTAAGTACCAGTGCCTCGATTGCAGCTAAGATTTCAGTATCACAACTACGACTACCCAGTATTGACTCATTATTGTTTACGATCTTTACGACCTCTGCTGGGCCGCCAGATTTTATACCCGAAGAAACGTTAGCTTTCCTGTGCACCTCCACCTTTGAAATTGAAACGATAGCAAAAAGCTTGAGAAATTATTGTAAAATTTGAGAACAAAAATGCGAAGATGAATCTTCAAACCTTTGTACAATACTTGAAACACTACGAGAAATGAAAAAATACACACCACCAGCAGGAGCGTTGTCGTTCTTGAGACGGCTTCGCAGGAGGGCCACGTCACTGTAAGAGCCAAGAATTACCGGGAGCAGAAAGAACATGATTGGAAGTACGCAGGCAGTATTAGCTCAACAGATCTGTTTAGTACTTTGTAGCTGCTGGCTGCGAACAGAGACTTCGTAGTTCGTGGGGTGCGTCGTGGTATCGTGAATGATGAACAGGAACTCGTACATTCGATCCGGTTGCGTCGTGTCGCGAGGGGAGAGAGACCACGAGCAAGAGTAATTTTTACTAAGCAGACCGCTTTCTCGTCGCTTTCTTTAAGAAACAGAAGTGGTTATCGCATCGACCGTTCTCGTCGTACTGAAGATTCGCTACCCGTTTTCGCCCTCGTCATGATTGTTCGCATACTTCTTCGTGGAAGCTCTCTGGTGTTGCTTTCGCATTAAGACCGTACTGTCGCACAGAAGTAGTTGCACTGCTAAGTTTAGATTCACGATCTGAAGGTGCGGATGGACAGCCAAGAAGACGGCTGAACAAAAAAAGTTCCACGAACACTTATTGCAAATCCATACCAAGTGCAAGTAGTTTCCTAGTAGTTGCGACAGCTTCGAAATTAAGAGGCCTTTCGAAGGTATAAAGAAACGAACGACTGCTCTTCTACAACTGTACGGTATAATACGAAGTAGCATCACCGCCAGAACTACTAGTACGTCTCTGTGAGGACGAGAAAATGGAGCAACGCGAGCGAATCACCTCGAGCAGCTCTACTTCCCGGCTCTACGCCCGGAATCATCACAGCGCGAATTCCTACCAGCTGGAGCAGGAGCTGCAGGATGTCAACGAGATGGATTTTTTGCCGTCTGTGAACGCCTCCGACGGGACGACGAGTCACTTCAACTATCACACATATCCTTTGCAAAGTATGTAAGTTGCAGTTTGTTGCATGACAGATTAATTATCCTATTTCAAACTGCATGACAAACCCCACTTTACCTTTTGAAAAAAGTTGTGTTGCAACTCATACTACTGTGATTACGCCTTTGCAATGCATAATCCCGCAACATCCCAGCCGACTCCCTCCACCTCTTCAACGTCCTCGAAAATAATCGAGAAGATGAACTCGTCAACATCGCCCAGCAGTAGAGCCGCGTCGAAAAAGAACTGCTGCTTCCTTCTCTTCCTCGCAGCAGCGGTGTTCTCGATTTTTTTCTTCATCCACGAATTGCACCTCCGATTCATCCTATCGCAAGAGAAAACTGTTTCACTGTGCACTTGTGATGCAGAAAAAGCATCACTGAAGTGTTTGTCTTGCTGCACATGCAAGACAGTGGACTTTTAGCTGTGTTTTCCCTTCAGAATCTCGCATGGCAAATTTTCTTTGTGATGTGGAACAAACTTGTGATGCAAAACTTGCAAAATCCTTACAGTAAAACACTTTTTTCGTACGATACATCCACAACTGGATCTTGCCGAACCTCCTGCACAACAGTAACCTTTCATCTACATCGCACTATGAAACGATTGATGGAGAACAGCATGACAAACTGAGGAAAATCAGCGACGAACTTCTGATGCAGGGCGCGGGGCAACACTTCAACTTCTCCACCGGAATTATAAACGAGGTTTTTGACGAGGAAAACGCTTTTTCGCTGCTGTCGACGGATACCGTCATGAAAACCGGGTTCATGCAGGGTACGCTACACAAATTTCAGGATTGTAGTCAGACCATGAGCGAATGTCGTGGAGGTTTGTCATGCGAAAAGTGCATGAGGTGAAAGATTTGTAATGCGAAGAGTGCATCAGCAACACATGTTTGACAGACCGAAATCTGTGTTGCATAAACGTGAATGAAGTAGCGGAGGAGAAGGTGCACGTGCGGAGCGACGATGACGAGACCGACGATGCCGACGGTGGAGATGAGGAGCATGACGGTGGTGAAGAAGGAGATGAACATGAAGATGCCGATGCCGATGTAGCCCCACCCGCACCTGCTAACGACACGCCGGGAAGCAAACGTAGTTGAGTTTTTTTTTTTTCCCACGTCTTCTGCATTACATATCCTGACAATGGGAAAATCAAAAACAAAATTGAAATTTCAATTTGCAGCCAGTACCTACCATGAGCAGAAGAGAAGTGCTTTATTACGGTAGTATTAATTTAACTGCGTCATCCGATGCAAAAAATCTACAACTACAGCCGCCCCAAGCGCAGCAGTGAAACCAGCGGACGATGCGGCGCATACGAAAATGGAGATGATAAATCGATTAACTTTGTGATGCCCCGTAGTTGCAGCCCGTTTGCTGGGAAGTACGATTGGAAACGCGCTTTTAGAGGGTTGTTTTTCTTGAACTCATGCCTGAAGATGAAGATACAGGGGCAGGAAGTGCTGGAAAATTGGCTTTGACTAGCTCCAACGACCTCCGTACGGGGGAAGAAAAATTTCGCGTACGGGGTAAGAATGTAGTGCTGTTTCGCTTGCGTACGGGGGAAGTACGCAGGAGCGTCTTCACGCAAATTTTTTCCCAGCCTGTTTGGCTTCTGTCCGGGGGCCAGTTTTGTTTGCTTGCGTTTTTGTCGCGCCACAATACATTTTCATTTGTCATGCGGATTTGCTGGAATCCGCACGAGACTACCTTGCGACGAGACAGAATCTCGGCAGCTTTTTTGCCGAAAACGACCCCCGGACAGGGAGACAGACGCCGCTTGTCCGGGGGTGGACTCCCGCCCTGTTTGGCTTCTGTCCGGGGGTTGTCCGGGGGCCAGTTTTGTTTGCTTGCGTTTTTGTCGTGCGAAAAGACATTTGTCTTGCGGATCAGCTGCAATCCGCACGGGACTGCGTTTCGACAAAACAGAATGTCGGCAGCTTTTTTGCCGAAAACGACCCCCGGACAGGGAGACGGACGTCGCTTGTCCGGGGGTGGACTCCC
>CAJINV010000006.1:0-39523 GCA_905178155.1 Amoebophrya sp. A120
ACATCCGAGCAGTGCAAACAAAAATGCACGGCGAATGAATGTGATACGATACCACATCACGCGCGTGGGAGCAAGAGTCAGCGGAACGAAAAAACATGCTTGCAATATTTTTTGCGGTAGGAGATATTTGAGAAAAAAAAATCGCCGAACCGAAAAAGGCATCCACAAGAAAAATAACCCAACGGCATATCTTCTCGATTTTGCATCGAAAAAGTCTAGGCAAGCTTCTAACGGTATATTAAAGTGCGCAAATGCAACATTTGCAAATGTTTTATGCATTTTAATCATTGCGCGCATAGTTAATCTGGCATTATGATGCATGTAGAAAAAAAACGGGTGTGCGTTTTGTCGCTTTCTTTCATCGTTGTCGTTTGCCCGCGACAAGCGCGGGCCGTTTGGTTGTTGTGCGCAAATCGGCGCGGCCGGTTTTGCGGCTCCACAAGTACATAGACCCCTCACCCGAAAAAGCACGAACACGCGGCGCCCTGGCGTGGTCGACTGCTTGGGCGGTTTTGGGCTCCTTCAAGGGAAACGGCGCGGACCGCGCCGTTTCCCTTGAAAGCATCCGGCCGGCGCCCGTCTCCGCGCCCTGGCGTGGTCGGGTGCTTGGTCGGTTTTCGGCTCCTCCAAGGGAAACGGCGCGGTCCGCGCCGTTTCCCTTTAAAGGATCCGGCCAGCGCCCGTTTCCGCGCCCTGGCGTGGTCGACTGCTTGGGCGGTTTTGGGCTCCTTCAAGGGAAACGGCGCGGCTTTGCGCCATTTCTTTCCACTCGTTGAGCTTGGTGCGGCACTCCGTCAGAGTATCGCTATCTGCGTTGCGGACAGGTTGTTTCTTCAGGAGTTGATTGGATTTCCGTTCCTCGGTGGAAGTGGAATTTGGGCTGCTGTTTTGCTGAAATGTGGGACCCATGGTGGTCATGAGCTGCGTCATCTGCTCGAAGCTGAGTGTTGCGCCGGGTTGATTGTTAGGCAGGTCCGGGTTGGGGCTTGTAGGCGCGGTCGGGTCGGGACTGCGCGATTGCTCGGCGTAGTGCTCATCGTTGCCGCAAAACTGGTCCAGAAGCTGGCCAAAATTTTCGTCGTTCAGAACCGGATGCAAATCCCGCTGGAACTTGCTGACCAGTTTGATGATGTAGGGCTTGTCGTTCAGCACCAGGTCGCCCTGTGAAAGCTCGTCCAGCGGCAGCATCTCCGTGACGAAAGCCCGGCTGTCTTCGTGAAGACAAAGGAAGACGAGCTGCCGATCGTCGACGACGACGCCCCGGTTGGGCAAGAACTTGAGGCATCCGGCGGCTGGCGGCATTTTTGCGTTTCTGTAGCGCGAAATGCGAGAAAATTTTTTGTCGTTGTTGCTGTGTTTCGAAAAAATTTGTTCTCTAATGAGCAAGAGGGTTGATGTAAGTAGGAAGCGAGTTACTTGATCGCTACAGAGAAGCTTTTGAGTTAGGCACTACAATAGCCATACTTTTTAGTTTTTAAGTGCGACCGCACCTTGGCAATTATATAGATTTTCAAAAAATGGCGATAGTTCCGTTCTCTTTTCGAACAAAAAATTGACGGAAAAGTACCAACGTGCCTCTGAAAAAACACAGCGACAAGAAAACTGAAGCAAAGAAATAGTGGTGGAACGACTTGTAAGATTACGATTGATTTATGACGAACGATTTGGCTGAAGCATTTTGGAAGTCAAAAAAGAAACAAACGTGCTCACGACTGTGCACATAATTTTCGCACTTCCCTGTGAAAATACGAAGACGCTGCGTCTGCACCTACGATAGAAGACTGAAACGACCTGTAAGCGCGATAAAAACTGACGAAGAGTTACTTGGTACTTACTTATGAGGTTGGGTACAGACGAAGGGAAGGGAAACGCGACGAAAAAAAGTTTCACGTTCTCCACCAATGTTGGAGCAACTAATTTCCACAATGGCAGCAAATTTTTTCGCGTGTTGATGTTTCCCGAAATGCTGTTGACATTTGTGTTGAAAATTCAAATTGTTTCTGAATTCCGCACGAGAGATTTCCTTTCTCTCTTTCGCACGAAATAGCAATATTTTTGTTCTTCTTCACAAGACTCGAGGTGGCAACACAGTCCTCGTTCCTTTGCGTTTGATTCGCTTCTTTCTCTTACATCAGCCCGCGCGAGAGGTTTCGGATGTTGTCTCAGTATTTAGCCCGATCCTAGTTCGCAGACGTCTGCGACAGAACGAGATACCCCTTCCGCTGGTACTGCTGCCTGCTTAGGTTGCCGCCCCTGTCGGGGGTCGCAGGGAGCTTCACCTTTCCGGTCCAGAAGTCGCGCAGCCGTTTTAACCGGTCCTCGCCGTTGTGCTGTGCAAAGGCCAGGATGATAACGAAGAGGAAGTACTCGACGTTTCCCACCTCGCGGTACAGGGTTTCCGACTTCCGGCTGGCCTTTATCAAAGTACAGAAAACTACTCCAGCCTCACACCCGCTTGGAGCATCGAGGCGGTGTTCATGCGCATGCAGATGAAGCTTCTATCGCGGTTCACACTCGCCAAAGAGAGCCTAGCATGCACATAGACTGCTTTGTTGAGATAGTTTCGCACCCTCGTGCCACATCTATCGCAATAAAGGCCGTGCTTCGTTCCTTGCTCCATAACAAAGGGTTTGGGAGTATGAGGCGGCACAGTTTTCCACTTTGATAAAAGGTTTGTCACGCTGAAGAACGCCGGTGTCGCATATGACGTCGAATGGGCGGGTGTCCTGTGCAAAAGCGTACCCATCGCTGCAAATCTGCAAACCGAGATTGTCTCCCATGTACCTTCACACGTCAGCCATTTTCCACTCGTGTTTGGAATTTCGTCATTCTGCATGCATAGTTGCGCAGCTAATTAGGGACGCGACTGCGCGTTCTCGGCACGGGTGTGCTGCATATCCAAACTTGTCATGCGTGAGTCCTCTCAAAACTTGTTCTGTGAGTACATACCCAAACTTGTCATGCGGGTTTGTCCACCCGAAACAGATTTTCTACTTTGACCATCGTGCAGGTACGTTTTTGCTCAGGATACACGGCCTTCTCGATGCTGCGATTTGTGCTGGACTGGAACTTCTTGACCGAGTTGACCTTTTTCAGGACCCTGTACACTTCGAGCATGTCATTTGCACGTTCTGGCGAGCCGAGGATGGTCGCTTTGGGAACACCGCACACGATCCGCACGGCGTCGACGAGCAGCTGTTCGAGACTTTTCCATCCGATTGGAATTTGTTCACCGGTCATGAGCATGAGCTTCGCGTCGCATCCGGTCAGGTGCGTTCCTGTTCGCACCGCGTAGACCTCGGCGTCGTCCGTCCTCGGCAGCCCGATGTTGTACTTCGTCGACCGCACCTGCCGGAGCTGTTTCAGGAGCATGTTGTGCAGCCTCTCCTTCTCGTCGATCGGCACGTCGATGACGACTGTAGTGACGGACTCATGCAGGGACGTCTGGGCTGTCAAGAGGAAAAGCGTCCCTACAATGCACACCCGAGTGAAGAAAAGCTGTACTCAGCATGCTATTGCAGTATCTTTGCGTAGTTGTAGTTCGAGAGCAAAATGCTGTTATTTCTAGTCGGTCTTCATCGCACACCGAATCTTCTGCATGACAATCTACTGTCGCAGGACTTTTCGGACACATGTGGTCGCAGGATGCACACTGATTTCTTCTGTGTCGATTGTAGGGCATCTCGTTATTCATACTATTCTTGGTTTGTGCGCCAACATCCTGATTTTTTGCACGGAGGGGGGTTGAATAGTAAACGAAGCATGATCATGTTAAAAATGGCATTGAATTATTCGTCGCTGTAAATGAAGATTATAATTGCAAACACGACCCTACTTATACCAGATCCGCATTCGAATCTGGCGATGACCCAGGCACTATGGAAAGCAAAAAAGTACTTACAGGTCAGGTGAATTGTGTCCAAAAGCTGTTTTCCTCTTCTTGCCACTTGCGCGGCTCATGCAAAGAGTCATGCAAGACATGCGCGGCTCATAGCAAGAGCCAAATTCAAGATCTGACACTGTACGCCTGCGTTTTGCTTATTGAGGAGCCCTTCAGTTGTACTTGCCGGCGGACGGAAAGAAGATGCTCCAACCTGTTATACGATGCGTGGGAGGAGAAAATTATACGTTGTTTTGACCGTGGTTGGAGAAAAATGAGAACATCTGCGTCACGAAACCAATCACTCCATAACATCACAGAATTTCATTCTCCACAACATCGACAATATACCTGGTCCTCTTCGAGTTCAGCATCGGGGGAAAGCTGTGCTTTCGACTTGGTAGGGAAAATTTTTCTCCAACCACGGATGCTGACATTTACTATTCTTTTCCCGGGAGCAGAATAAACTCTGTGCACACTACTATTTAACAAGTATGAATGGTCATGCAGCCTGACAAAAATCGCGTCGTGCGTGGTCCGGTGTTTACTTAAACATGAGGCTGTGGTTGGATGCTTGATTTTCACTCTGATATCCGGTGGGGAGTCAGCGTCCAATCCGGTGCCGCTATGGAGTTAGCAGTGGTCAACAGCGTTTGATCTGACGCAAAGAAGTAGTGTACAGTTCCAGTGATGACCTCGAGGGAGGCACAAGACAGAAATCAGAAAAAAAATAAGAGGTGGCTCGGGTGCTCTCTTTAGCGCGCTTTTGCGGTGGGAATCGCACGGGGGGGCGACAGAGGGTACTGCCATGTCAGGGACTATGGGCAACTCACAACCAGCACCTCGCAGTCCCGACGTCACGCCGATCCCGTGGTGTGTCAAGAATGTCCACGATGCCAGTGGTGGTGTAGTTGTTTTTCCGTTTTGATGTACAGCATGTTCATCGCCTTTTCGAAATTGGCCGTGCGTCGGAGGAAGGCGTGTTCACCGGGTCGGAACATGGACGGCAGAAGCCCGCCTGCCACGCGGCTCCGAAGGCCAAGAACGACACAGGAATTATCGGATGCACATCTTGGTTTCGTCAATAAGTGCAGGAGCTCTCAGTTCGCTCAAGTAGATTTTCGAAATAAATTTAGTCTACGGCCGGGGGTGCAGCCCGGCACGCAGTACGGGCAACACGCCAAATTCTTGAGCCAATGTTGCTTGAGCCACGAAACGCCTGCAGCGGGGGTCTGACAAATTCTGGTAGGAACATGCAGGAGCTTTGTCATGCGGAGCAATGTGCGGTCTGTACGGCGCATCAACATGCAAGCTTCTTTGCATCAGAGTCGCAGCTGTTGCCTGCTGGGCAGCCGATTTTGTGTAGTATGGGACGCGGTTCTCGAGGTCAGTCTTCAGTTGCTTCAGCTGCATGTTGGACTTGGTACTCTCTGCTAGTTATCAGAGCAAAGCAGGAAGCCCGTCCTCGGGAAGATTTGACTCTGTGTTCCTAGTGCTACTCACAAATCACTTGCGCTGCATGGAGTAGAAAAAGTTTATTAAAAGCTGGTCTTAGCAACTGTAGGCAGATAAGCCCTATGTTTTCAATAACTTTTTCGTTTCGCAATTAAGTCTTGCAGAACAGAGACCCAGAGCATCGCATGACAAGTTCAAGTAAACGAAAAATGCTACGACCCTGACACGAGTGGAATTCGGGCGAAATCTACTTCCTGCTCTTCCATATGGGGCGCTTGAACGACGCCGGTCCAGTGGTCAGCCTCGGGGTCTGGTCTCCGCCCGTCACCTCGGCGGGGTCGTCTGCCGGCTTCTCCAGCGGTGGAAGTGTGAGGCCCGCGCTGTCGTCTTCCATTTTTGCGAGCTCCGCGGCGTTGAAGTAGGACACTTGGAGGCCGTTGCCCAGGGTGATGGTTTCCGCGTCGCATCCTTCTGCGTCCAGGAGCCGCAGGATTTCCCTCCTCACCTTCAACGTGCAAACCGCGAGCAAGTCCGGGGGCATCGCTTGGAGCGATTCCACAGCGCATCCTCAGCAAAAATGCCCCCACCCCAAAGCTGTCATGCAAATGCGCATTGACGCGAGCATTTGTAATGCGCATCTACATCTTCTACTCCTGTTTGCAGCATTACAAATGCCAAAACACGATTAGAAATGCCTCCTATGGAGTCCATAAGGGGCATTTGCAATCGTGTTTTGGCATTTGTAATGCTGCAAAAAGGAGTGGAAGATGGCTTTCTCATGCGGTTACCCTTGCTAACCAGCACTACCCTGCAGGTGGAAACCTGTCATGCGCAACTGCCAAAACTTGGAGATTTGCTTTGCAGATTCACCAACTTGGCTATAGGGTGGGGCCGTTTTTGCTCAAGATACTGTTGCACGCAGTGCCCCCCCGGACAATTCCACTGTCTCCGACGGAACCAGCACGGTGCTGTAAAATTGCCGGCTCTCGTAGAGATGACCCAGTGGCAGGACGTGACGGACGCGTTGCGCGTCTTGGACCGAAGCGGCCCCATCCATTCGGACCCCGAACGGGTTGGCCACTTTCTGCCCAATTGACTGGTAGTGGTCGTATTCTGAGAGCAGCTTTGTTACCCGGGCGTGTATGCATTGCAAATATCAATCTTGGTCTGGAACACTCTAATTTGTAATGCTAAGCGTGGATCCGATGCAAACAAATCTGTGTTGCATGATCACCAAAAGTTGTGAACTTTTAACCAAGTTGAGAGCAGACACTTTCTCATGCAGAACAGGCATGATACGGATCTCACAGCATCTGTCATGCTAGGTTCTGCATTCCAGAAGTCATGCGTCATGGAGAATCTGCATGACAAGTCTTGCACTCTTCCAGACAAAGACATTTTTGCACTGGATATTGTGAAACGACGGGAGTTCGATTATCCAGGACTTCAGGGACTGCTGGATGGTATATGGAATAATATTATCGAATGCAAATATGTCTGGGTCTGCAAGAATGCAACTTGTTTTGCTGCATTTGGATGGCAAAAAAATCTACATTGCATGAGCAGCAAAAGGAATCTTTTTGTTGCTACGCGGAAGGTGCATTTGTCATGCGGAATAGGCTTCAAGAAGCCCTCAAAAAATCTGTGGTGCTATCGCATGCATCACACACATCATGCCTCGTGCAAAGCGTGCATGACAAGTCTTCCAATTTTCCAGACCCAGACATAATTGCATTTGATAAATACCAGGCACCGGCTGCGTCGTCGACTGGGGTGCTGTTTCGCTGACCGGCTTTGGAGAAGGGCTAGGGATTGTGTTGGTGACAAGTGGTGGTGGTCCCTTCGCTTCCATCTCGACGTAGTGGGACAACAGCTCGAGTTCGCTCTGGGCCCGCGTGGCGATGTCGATCAGTTTATCCTGAGTAGAAACGTCCCCACCCCATAGTCAAGTTCGTAAATCTGCAACACAAATCTCGAAGTTTTGGGAGTTATGCATGACAAGGCTCCATCTGTAGTACTTTGTAGCAAGGGCAGCAGCATCACAAAGACGCCTGCTTATTCTGTTTACAGCATTACAAATCCGCCCAGAACACGACTACAACTTCCTCTCTCGCGGATGCGTATTACAGATTTTTGTGTAGATGCAAATCTGCATGACAACAACTATGGGGTGGAGACTTTTTTACACAGGATACATTTTGTTGTGGAAGCGCGAACCGTAGTTGAAGTACTCCGTCGTGACTATCAAAAGGAAAAATCCCCCCACCCCATACTCAAAGGGAGATTTGTATAGTATGATTTGTGATCACAAATCGCGTTGTCATGCTACAAGGTAAGAGATGCAGATTTCAGTGCTGGCTGGCATGGGAAAGCTTTGCGTCTTCAGCATGACAGGAAGCAACTGGAAACAGGAAACAGCATGACAAATTTCCTGCAAACGAAGGAACAGCTGCGTCTTTTGGCCTTCTAGCAATACAAGTCGATTTGTGGTCACAAATCAGCATCACAAATTTCCTTTTTGATATGGGGAGGGGGGATTTTTCCTTTTGATAGTGACCTGGTTCGTGCTGAACATCGCGCTATCCAAAATGGTGTTCAACAGGTCGGTATGGATTGCAAAAGTGTCTGGTTCTGGAAGAATGCAACGTGTGATGCTATTTTTGGAACCTAAAAAAATCTGTATTGCATGACCAGCAAGTACAGGCGTCCAGTTTTTGCGCTGCGGAGAGGGCATTTGTCATGCGGGATAGGCGTCATGATACCCGCAAAAAATCTGTGATGCTGGGGCATAGTACATCGCAGACATCACGGGCCGTGCAAAATGTGCATGACGAGCCTTGCAATCTTCCAGACCCAGACATATTTGCATTTGATAGGCGGTGAGTTCAATGTTCGGGTTATCGTGAGACAAGACGTCCCCGCGCCCCATAGATAAGATGGGAAATCTGCTAGAGAAATCGACAGGCTGTGGCTGTTGCGAATACAAATTTCAGGGTCGGAGTGTAGTTGTATTTCGCAAGTAGTATTCTAGCAGCATCACAGAGCGCAAATACCATGCTGATTCGAGCAACACAAATTATCTCAAAACACCACCAGAAAATGCTTCTCATGGGAACGAAAGATTTTACGCATGCAGAATTGCATTACAACTCTGGGTTGGGGACGTTTTGACACGGGATACGGGTTGCCGCAGTTGATCAAGCAGTCCCGGATGTAGTGTGTCGTGTTCTTATGAAAGTGCGCAACCCCTCCTCCCCCTCCTTTGTCATGCAAAGTACCAACTCCACGCCTTCCCTCTTGGCACTGTTTGCATGACAAATTTTGGCCGCCAAACTAGCACTAAAACCCTGCGCAAATTTGTCATGCAAAACTTGCACCCCAGCTGACGCTTGTGTTGCTTCTATTCATGCCCTATAAATGAGGGCGAGGGGGGGTTGTGCACTCTGATAGTTGTTCTCCACGGGTTCCATCTCTCGGACTATGCATTGCAAATATCGCTCGACGTCTGGAGAAGTGCAAGATTTGTCATGCTTCTATAACTGCAGAGTTTGTCGTGATGCGAGTCCCCGAGAAAGCTCTTGTCCTGACCATACAGAAAAACACATCGTCATGCAGAATGCGCAGCAGGTGCACTGGCCGTGCAAATTTTTCTCATGCTTGGCTGGTGATTATTACTGTCATTCTTTACAAGATAGCATTACAAAGTTCGTGGTCGAGAACAATATTTGCATTGCATACCCACCGGGACGCCTTCGGGTGCGAGGATGGCTGCGACTTCCGCTAGATTTTCCAGTATCCCGTATCCTGAGTAAAAACGAGCCCACCACCCGATAATCAAGATGGGGATATATTTTTGGCAACACAAAAAATCCTGAAGTTCCGAGAGTCACGCATCACAAGTTCCACCTCTCTGTGCTGTAGTGCAGGATATCGACAACTACAGCCGCATCACAAAAACACCAGCTCATCCTGTTTACAGCATTACAAATGTCAAAACTCGGTTTGAAAAAATGCCTCGACTGGGATTTCGCATTACAAATGTTCCGTGTTAATTTTCAAATCCGCATGATGAGAACGCTGGAGTGGGGACGTTTTGAGTCAGCATAGCCCGACCGAGACGTTGTACCCTTCTTCCCCACCGAGGAGTTGCGCCATGGTTGCCGGCGCCGCACTCCGGATCTCCTGCGACGGTTGGAGGGGCGCCCACAGATGCTGCAGCTTCTGCCCGGATTGCACGCATTCTGTTTCCAGCACCGCCAGTGACACTTGGCCGCCCGCCGAAAAAAACATGTTGAGAGCGCCGCGGACTTGCACGTCGTATACGACGGCGTTGACTTTGACTCCCTCGGTTCTCGCGGGCTGTTCTGCACTATTGGGGGAGTGGTGTCTTCTCGCAGCGGCTTCTGCTTGTTTTTGGCGCAGAAGTTTCATCTTGTGCTCACTGTCATCTCTGTTGCCGTCGTACGTGAGGTGGACGGGTTTCACTATCGTGTAGAAAAAAGTGTTTCACTGTATGCGATTCATTGTTGAAGTTTTGCATCAAGAGTTCGCTACGCATGACATGCAGTCCTCCTGAGGGAAAAGATCTTTCAAAACCTGATTTCCTCTTGCATGTGTTGTACAACTAGCAAGACAAATCCGTCTGTGTTGCATTCTTTGCGTCACAAGCTCAATACAGGGAAACACTTTTTTCTTCCGATATTCAACGCAGGCGAAGGCGCCACGTTGGACTGGTTGTCAAACACGGTAACTTCACTTCTGCCGTCATCCGTGAGTGGGGACCTATGGACGCGGAGTGAGTACCATGCAAGAGGACAAAAGAGCTGCAATTTTAGTGCGATTCTGGACCACGATGGAGACGATGCAAGACACAGAAGCCTGCCATGCGAAACTTTTGTCACACGCAGCATATTTATTTTACCTCATATTTTGATGTACTAAGCTGCGCACAACAAGTTTTTGTGATGCAACTTCCTTTGGATGAAAAGAGCCTGCCTGGCTAGTGAGTCGCACCATTGCAGTTTTTTTGTCGGATAAATACACTGGCCGGTTTGTGGTGGGTGAGATGCCCGTCTGCAGGAAGAACGCATCGCACAGAAAACCGCTAGCAAAGGGTGTTTGCAGATGTGCAGACAAATTTCGCTCTGGGCATGACAGGTTTGTTCTTGTGCTGGTTGTAGTATGCACGGCTGCTCTGGGGCGATGGCGATTACTATTTTCATGACAGAAGAACTTTCACAACACGTCCACCGCTGCGCTAGCATTTTTCTGTTCCATATTGCTTTTGGTGCTGGCCGGGCGCGTGCACCTGGAAAAAAGACATTATTTCACAGGTCTAAAAGAACGTCAAGCGATTTATTGGTGATTTGAGGTTATTTACTCGTCCTGCAAGTGAGCTGTTGAAAACACGCGCAGTTGTGCTACAGAAAATTATCACAGAACAACAGGACTATGGCGAATAAATCCAGCACAATTATGGAAAGTCCTCATGATGCAATCGTGCAAGAATGAATCAAAACTGACAATAAGACGGTCCTGAGAGAAGATTTTGGACGAAAAAAAAAGTTCAAGGAGACGCAACAAAACCGAAGATGGAAGGTCTGGAGAGCAGCTGCAGCTGTCTCATGAAAAAAATGTTCACAGCAGACTTCTTTGAATATTGTCACGGGTGTCTCAACGGATAGTGTCAACATCGGCAATGGATCAATGTCTTTTTTGGGCGTCTCGAGAACAGCAACATCACAATCAAGAACAGCCTCCTGCTTTTCAACGCAGACTACTGAAGAGTGTTCGCACGAACATACGAACAGGGAATAGTTTCTTTAGCGCACACAATTGTGAAACAAGTAGGTTCTTTCTCGCGTACGAGGGTTTGCTTCGTCGGGTCTTTTTGCAAGACAGCTCTGAATATCTGAAGTTTCTTGGTTTTGTCTACCTCAGCAATTTTCAATTAGCCCCTGCAGCGAAGTCATCGGAACTACATCACGTCGCTGGTAAAAGTTCAGCATTTCATCTGTTAAAACAGTTCAGCAACTCTGTTAAAAGTTCAGCAGCTTTCTTAAAAGTTCAGCAACCCTGTTAAAATTTTTTCACCACGTTTCAACCGATTAATTCGAAGTAAGAGCAGTGTTCTTTGAAACAACAAAAAGTAAAGAGTTTTATGTTCAGTGTAATAACGGGAAACAGCACGACACAGTGGACTCAAAGGAAGCTCTTGTTCTCACGTGCTTCGAGTTTAGTTAGGACTAAAGGTCATATACTTCATCGGGTCGTAGTTTTCATAGAATCCCGCGGGCGTGTCTGGAATTTGGTACTTAACGCACAGGTTTTATCAAATGCAAAAATGTCTGGGTCTGGAACATTCTAAACTTGTGACACTGTCTCTGGATTCCGAAAAAATTTGTATTGCATGACCAGCAAGAGGACTCCAGTTTGTGCCATGCGGAGAGGGTTCCCATGCTGTAGAGGTATTGCAAAGCGCTGTAAAAATCTGTGATGCTACGGCACGCATCACAGACATCATGGGTCATGGAAAATATGCATGACAAATCTAGAAATCTTACAGACCCAGACATTTTTGCAATTGATAGGTTTGAATCTCGCACCCGCGTTCGGTCCATTCATGGTCCTTATCCACCGCAAATCTGTCTGGGCTTGGAACCAAAATGCAAGCTTGCAATGCGAACGCTGGGTCACATGAAAATTTGTGTTGCAGCGTGAGTGTGCCGCCTACGAATTGCCCACTTACTGCTGCACAAAAAGCGAACCCTCCCCCGTATTGAAGATGCATGATGGGGTAGGAGAAAAACACGGATAACCGGCTTTGCATCATCCAAATAAAGAGGCATGACAAATACGCAAGATCTACTTCCCGACCCAGACATTTTTGCGTTGGTTATTCTTCTTGGCGTCCTGCAGAGCCTTGCAGCCGACCTCCAGCCTATGCATTGCAAATATGTCTGGGTCTGGAGAAATGCCAGGTTTGTCATGCATAGTTTCCATGACCGATGACTTTCATGATGCAAGCCCTAGCATCACAGACTCTGCGAAGGCTTTCTGATGCTTTTACCGCATGAGAAATGCCCTCTCCGGGTAGCAAATACGGATTTTATCGCACATGATCTAAAGGCACCATGACAAGTCGCATCCTTCCAGACGCAGACATATTTGTAGTGGATATAACCATCGCGCGAACAATACCTGCTCTCTATCCTTTGCAAAAACCCCTCCCCCCCCCAACTTTATCATCCAAAGATGCGGGCCCAAGACGTTTCGCATGCGTAACCCCATGAGGGAATTTGTATATGGTAATTTGAAATTTGTCATGCTACCAGCAGGATAAATTGATCGATCTGTGATACGGCCGCACCAGCTGACTTTAGGTACTTGCAGCACTGCGATGGCCCGATTGTGCTATGCTAACATCTCCTGTTCCTGTAGTACACAGATAGTGGGGCGGAGGCGTTCTTCCTCAAGATACTCTTTCTCAGTGTAGTGCTGGTTCGGAGTAGTGTGGCGGTCGCGAAAGGCGGCGTCGCCTGTATGGAAAAATAAAAATGTATACGGAAAGAAAGTGATAAGCGAGAAAATAAATGATTGCATTTGTCATTCATCAACAGCTCGCCGCTGAGCATAGGTTTATCATGCCTACCGGCTCTATGAGAAGAACGTCATCTTTGGTGGAACTCATCAACGGAATAATCAAAACTTACAACCCAAGTGCGTTTTCGCCTCCGGCACCGCTGAATCCATCGTTTTGACCACGTCTTCCAGGAGGCGACAGGACTTCTTGTCTTTTTTTCCCACGTATTCGAACAGATCCCGAATGTACTGTGTTGTTTGGGTGCAAGAGAGGTCTCTTGTTTCAGAAAAAAATCATACGAAGTAGTAAGCAGAGCTGGAGACGGGGCGAAGCCCTGGTGAAGAAACAAAATAAAGTCCGAACTGGTCGTCGCACCAGGGGCCCGAAATGTTTTCTTTACCTTCTCCCAGAGCCCGTGCGCACTCACCGGCTCTTCGTGCATCGGAAACATTGTCAACAGCCCTTTGACCATGTACTTGTCGTCTCCCGACATGCCTGTTTTTTTGGTTTTATCTGATAATAACCAAGTACACCTGCGTTCTCGGGCTCTGTGACAAAGTGACACTATCTTTCAGTTTCGACGAATTGTACTTATACAATGAGGAAAGGAAATCAGATTACGCATATTATACCGACTTTGATATAACGCTCTGCTGGCCCAGCGCGGGGGCACATGCCGACTCGGTTCTGCGTATGGTGGTGGGTGTAGCAGAAGTAGGTCAGGATTTCAAGCATCAACTCAGGTCCTCTGTTCTCCGGGATTGTTTGCGTGTAAAGCAAGTCGGGGTCCAACCCACAGCAGACAGCGAACAAAAGATCGCAAAGCATTTTTCACGTAATATGGGTAGTACGAGAGAAAAAAAAGCTCCAAGATAACGGCGGGTTTATCCAGCACCGAATTTTATTATACAAAAGAGCTGGCGTCCCCTGCTGTAGCAGGTAAGGACAGGAAGGTTCACGACAAAAAAAGAGCTAGAAAGAGACGGCGGAAGACAAGAGCACCGCAATTTTATCATTATGAGTGGCGCTTTATTGTGTCGAATCACTCAAGCTAACGTCGGCTGGGGCCACAGATGCAGGTCGAAGTCTTTTGATCTCTCTCTCATCCGACGACCCAAAAACCCTTAATCCTGTCTAATGCTCCGTCTCTCTCTCATCCGACGACCCCAAAACCCTTAATCCTGTCTAATGCTTCGTCTCTCTCTCATCCGACGACCACACGAGCGACATGCCGACGACTCAAAAACCCGTAGTCCTCTCTTATGCTTCTCGACCCTCTCTGATGCTCTTGCAAACGACCAGCAGAACAACGTGCCTTGGAGCTAGACAACTGTTGTGCTCTGCCAGCTGATTTCGCAGAATTTCAAGTAAGGCCTAAAGCTTCTTTCAAATAAATCAACATTAGTGCCGTTTGAAGCGGTCGGAGAAGTAAGCGAGTTCTTCTATTATTGCTTGTCCATCTCAGCCCGCCGCGCAGCCTCCATTTCTTGCCACTGCATCTCCCGTTCTTCATCCCAGGATTGGCCTTGGTCCACCGAAGGGGAACCCACTTCCACGGACGGCGACCTGGCTACGACAGGAGGAAAGCGCCGTCGGGGCTGTAGGTTCCAGCGCCGTGCCAGGTACTCGTCCTCCGACGGCAAGCCACGCAGTTTGTCCAGCAGGTCGTCCAACCTGTCCCGCAAACACTGGAACAGCAGGTACATGGGCGTGGTGCTATAGACTGGCAGTTGCTTGTTGGTTGTTGTACTTCGATAGATAGAAACAAAAATATCTGTGTGTCGGCCCCGACGGCACACTCCGTTTAGCTAGAACAATACACTGTGGAAGGACAAGCGAAAATGTTCATTCAGTGGCACACGAAGATCGCTCATTCACTCGGCTCCAGTGCGACAGTCATGCCGACATCAGAAATTCAGCGTACAAGGAACAACGAAGCCTACCACTGGCGATGCGACCTGATCTTTGGTTCATTCCCTGTACACGTCGAGCCCTCAAACGAATTTCTCTCCTGCTGTCCTCTCTCACAGTACGAAATCAAAATGCAGACGTTGCTTTTTGCGTCGAACACGCGCTGCGCTTTCACGCTCAACAACGAAGATTCATTTCCAATAAACGGCGCGACTTGGTTTTGTAGCCCACGACGCTTCCAGAGATACCGATCCGCAACTTTTTGGTCTAGTAGAGGTCTTTTTGCAAGACAAATATCACCCGAGAGGTCGAGGGGCTTGTTCTCAAGTTCAGCGATAGTTCAACGAAAGGATATTTTTTCCAGCTGCTAATACTAGGTATTGAGTGCTTTTCAAGTTCAGCGATAGCTCAACGAAAGGATATTTTTTCCAGCTGCTAATACTAGGTATTGACAAAAATAAAGGCCTGCTTTTCTTTATAAGTTCACCAGTATAATGGTGCCTTCACTTCCCCGCAGAAGACTATCAAAAGCGGTCCGCCACCAGAAGCGACTCGAGCAGGAAAGCGAGCCACCGGGTGAAGTATTCTTCCACGCCCGTGAGCCCTACGAACCCCGTCGCGGCGTCCGACTGCAACCGGTCCGCAGTCACGATGGCCTGCTCGATAATTTTACCTCGATTTGCGTCCTTCTTCGCGAGCTCGCGCAGAGCACGACGGGTCCACTGGGGTTGATGGGTTTTTTTTTCCGCCGAAAATCCTTAATTGATATTTCTAGTTCTGAAAGAAACTTCGAGGTTGTTGTTGGCGAAAAGGTGTAAGAAAGCAGGAGAAATTTACGAGCAAGGCTCGATAAGAAAAATTGTAGAAGCAAGACAATACCTCTGCCCACGCCCCAAACGTACACTTTCCCGCGGGCGCCGGGTTGGTGCGCACCGGGCGCAGAAGGGGGTAGAAGAGTCCCATAGACTGTTCCTGGTCGAATTTAATGCTGTTCGAGATGTCCTCTAGCAGGGGCAACTGGTCTTTCAGAGAGTCTTGATGGAGCTGGATCACTATCAGGTGCAAAAGCGCAAAAGCGTATCCATCGTATTCAAAGACCTGCCTGTTTGGAACAACTTCATCACAAAAGACCTCCCTGCGATAGTACACAACCTTTGCCAAGAACGGGGTTCATGATAGAACAAACTGCCGGCTTTTCTTTGATGCAGATCGCGAAGCAGTACAGACAAGCAAAGAGCTTATGCACTTTTCCTTTCTGATAGTTTCCACGTGCCGGACAATTCCGATCGCGTGCTTCACCAATGCACCCTATGCATCGCAAATCTGTCTGGGTCTGGAAGAGTGCAACTTGTAATGTCCTTTTTCATTTGTAATACAAAAATCTGTCATGTGTGAGAAGCAAAAGCTTTCATTTTTGACCACCCTGAGAGAGGATTTCTATATGCTGAGCAAGCATTGCAATTCTCTCACATAACCCGGGATGATGGACTCTGCATTTCAGACCTTCTGGGGCCTGCAAAACCTGCATGACAAACGCTGCGCTTTTCCAGATTCAGACATCTTTTCAAGTCATACGCCCTTTGGTATAGCGATTCCGCGAATCGACTCCGGGTGGGCCGGAACACAGCAACTTTCCCAGAAGTTGGGAAGCCCGAACATGGTTTTAGTTTTAGGAAATACTTAGTGCAGCTGCGGAAAAAAAAAAATGTTCGCTATTTTACAGCGACGACGTACTGAAATTTCGTCTAGAGTTCCTCTCACAATGATTTGCATTTCATTCTGTCGACTTGGAACGACAGCGATAGATAAATGCAATTCACGCAACACGACACACGATGCGCTCGGTGGCAGCGATTGCGAGTCTCTCATCGACACACGGCGAAAATTGCGAGTCTCTCCTCGAGCCTCTCACCGAGTCTCATCTCTAGGCGAAAATGTCATAATTGCAACTCCTCAGACAACCTGCGGGGCAATCCGTCACAGCGGCGCGTCACCTGCCCACGATTTGTACGCGAGCATGCCAGAAAAATAAACCTGTAACCACGGGGGGCGACTTAGCTGGCGGGTCAGCATGTTCCTTCACTTTCCAACATCAAAAAAAGTTCCAAGCTCAGCAGGTCTGCGAAGGTGGGAAGTGTCGAGTTGTGGACACTGTGAACAAATTCTGATCGAAAGTAAAGTATTTTCTGACAAAAGCGTGATGACTCGCATTAACGAAAAACCAGCGGTAGGTTGAAGCTATTGTAAAAACAGGGAAGTAAACAAGGGCTATCAGGTAAAACAGGTTCGGTAGAAGCTCTGAAACGGAAGTTCTGGAGGTTTTGTAGAGTAACTTCTTGAGTCAATCTCTTTGTACCTAGGTCACCAGTGTAACATCCCGCATCTCTTTGTAACTACCCTTTACTTTGGGTAATATCATCATCATCTTCAGATGTTCAGATAAAAAACTCTAGTTTGTAAGTAGGTAGCAAAGAACTGGAAAATAAGGACACGACGAACATATGGAAATTTTTGGAAGGGGAACCAACACTAAAAACTGTCATCTTTTTTTGTTTCATTTCCTTGCAAGTTCTACTTGTAAAAGCTCAGTCACGGAAAGTCCAGTTCATCCTTGCGTCGACAAACGCGTCGCGACCCGTCTGCAGCCACTGGTGGAAGAGCATCAATATTCACTGCAAATATTATGTCTGGGCCTGGAAGATCGCGAGATTTGTCATGGTAGTCTGGCATGAGTCAGAGCTTTGTATGGCGTTCCCACGAAGAGGGTTTTGTCTCTGTGATGCAAGCACGCTGTTTGTCATGCGTAATATGCAAGAACACAGAGGAGCAGCCGCAAAGAAATCTGTCATGCTTGGTTCATCATTCATTGACATGCGTCACAACTTTCCAGACACGTAGATATTCGCAGTGGGTAACGAGTTCCGCATTCCTCCAGTTCTTCTCGCCGTGCGCTAGACGGAATTCCTCCTGACCTGTGCCAAAACGTGTGAGAGTGTGGCGGGGCCAGATACACATTAAAGCACGAAAAGTGGGAGAAGTAAAGAAATGGCATGCGAACACAGAGCGCAAGACAAACAAATATGAACGCAAAAGTAGTACGGCCAAGGCCCTGGGCTGCTTGCGGCACTAGACGGTCCATGGTCTTCAGCACGGCCTCGGGCTTATCCCACAGAAAAAAGCAGGCAGGCCAGATTTGTAATGCAGAAACAAATACGCAGAAAAATCTGTCACGGGCGACCTCGTTTCTGCGTATTTATTTTTGCATTACAAATCTGAGCTGCCTGCTTTGTTCTGGTCTGATACAGCAACCTTGCTCGGGCCGGGTCCTTCTTCATGAGCCAGCAAAACAATTCCCCGATGAACTGTGATATGGTTTGTCTTTCCGAGTATCATTTGACTTGCTTCTGTGAGGATAACATCAGTATAGCTTTTCCATATAGCTCGATTCAGAAATAAACCACACAGTGGCTAGTACGATTAGGGTGAAGATCATGTTAGAAACAAGAAAAAATATTCTACCTCGACCCAAACTGCACACGATTCCTGATACTTGTCCTCCGGAACGCGAGTCATGACCTCCTGCACGAGCCAGAGCTGGTGGGAAAACACTGAGTTTTAGGTATAGTGGATACTGAAAAAATATTCTTCCACTGAAATAAAAAAGCTTGCAAATAACTTAAGCTGAGTGGTTAGTTCTTACATGCGCCGAGAAGAAACAAGTAGCAAATTTTATCTTCTTATACCGACTTTGATCCGCGCCTGCGCGCGTCCGGGACGGGGGCACATCTGTACGGTCGTGCGTAGATGTTCGCAAAAAAATATCAGGATTGAGTGCATCAATATCCTGTGCAAAAAAGACGTCCCCGCCCGATTGTCAAGATGAGGCCTACGGGGTAAGAAAAACCCAGAAGTTGGGACTTAATCTTGACGAGTTTACTTCTTCTCGTTTAGTGCACGTTATAGCATCACAAAGCCATCAGCTGATCCTGTAAGCAACCTTCAGAAATGCCAAGGAACTTGGCCAGGAACAATGATGGCGCTCATGGGATCATGTTGGCTATGCGCATTACACATTGGCTCCTGCAGATGTAATGAATCCGCTTGACAACTCTGGGGTCGTGGCGACGTTCTTGCGGAGGATAATTAAATCCGGGGAGCTCAGTGGCGGAATAGGTTTGGTGCACAGGAGATCACTCTGCGTGGGACAGCACGGAACGAAGAGGAAGTCGAACATGATGTTTTTGATGCAATACAATTGTTTACAACGAGCTGTGCTTCACAGGATCACGGACAAAAATATAGTTCTCTTCAATAGATGTAGTTATTGAGCTCTTAGGAATAAAGTTCTGAACGCACGGGTGGAAAGAGGACGTCTCTAGTAACTGGTAATGGATTCTTGTTGAAAGCGCTTCTCTACTGGTAGTTGCGGATGGAAAAGTCTACTTACAACTGGATGGAAATGTAGAAGACGAAAAGCGCGATTTTGGTCGTCGCAGCGAGCGCTCACCGATATCACTCAAATTCCTAGCGAGTCGAGGAGGCACGATTTAGATTAAAGTTTGTCTTCCCGGTCGTATTTCTCTGAAGCGACTGAAGCCGAGACGAATTTGAAATTCCCGATTGTTATACAATTCTTGTAGAGATGACCCGAGCGAGGCCTTTTGCTGCTCCGGGCTGCAGCAAGGCAAGTGCGCAGAGCTGGCAGCTTCTTTGGCAGAATTTCAAAAGGCAAAAAATTTTCAAAGTGAGTCGCAGCGGCGTTTCCCGTACTCTGAAAGAAAACGAGGCGAAAAAATGGAGCTCTTGAAGATGTCTTGGGGGGTTTGTAGAAAATGAAAAAATTCATGCTGTTGCAAGCGATCCGAGAAAGCTTATCATCATCCTATTGCCTGTCCATCTCAGCTCGTCGCGCAGCCTCCATTTCTTGCCACTGCATCTCCCGTTCTTCATCCCAGGATTGACCTTGGTCCACCGAAGGGGAATCTACTTCCACGGACGGCGACCTGGCTACGACACGAGGAAAGCGCCGTCGGGGCTGTAGGTTCCAGCGCCGTGCCAGGTACTCGTCCTCAGACGGCAAGCCACGTAGTTTGTCTAGCAGGTCGTCCAGCTTGTCCCGCAAACACTGGAACAGCAGGTACATCTTCGTGTTGTTAACTACCGGCACGCGGCCTTTGTGACGCGAACTGTTTGTCAGAGAAAAAAAAACGACTTTGAGTTTGTTTTTGGTCGTCCACGAACAGCGCTTGTTCTATGCGGATCTACACTACGTCAGCGATTTGCAACAGCGAATTATAGATGGGTCAACGACCCTTTCACTCCGAGCGGGGTTTCTGGCTTGTTTCACTCCAACGAAAAAGCGACTCTTTGATGCGCAGAAAGCGATAGAACAGGAACTGTTTCAAAGAAGTGGCGCTGCCTGCTTTTCAACAAGCGGGAGGCGTTCACTTTCACGGAAAGGAAAAAATTTCATCACAAGCCAAAAATACTGGGAAGAGAAACAACAATCCGCGACAAAGATGTTGTTGGAACAATGAAACGCGCCGTCTCTTCAGCAGAAGTCTCTAGACAGAGCAGGGGAAACAAACGCTGCAGTAGACCTCAAATTCCTCAAGCGTCGCCGCAGAGAAGTCCGCTGGACGCACCGGCTTGTTGCAATAGCCACTGTAGCTGGACGGATGCGCGCAGGAGCCATCCCGACGAGATTCCCAACCTTGGGGGCACGCGCTGAAGTTGGGTTGGCAGGGTTGTATGGAGTGGAGAAATGTATTGCGTCTTTTTCTAGGACAATTTTGATTGTGTTTTTCTTCTGCCGGATCTGCTAGGTTTTACACGTTATCTCTTTACACACCTTCACATCACAGCTGCAAGAAGCGCATGACAGATTGCGTTCCGCGGAGATGCAATATTTTCTCTTTGCCTAGATTGGTCGCACTGCGCGTTGGCTCTTCCCGAGGCGACGTGTGCCTCTGCGGCTTTGGCAACGCTCGTCACGGTATGCAGTGCAAATACCTCTGGGTCCTCAGGGAAGAAGCTGGTGTCAGTCATGCAGCTTTTGCATAATTACCATCACAGCCTGGTGTTCTTGGTACTTACCATGTACGCTGAAGCAGGACAAGTTTCGCAAGGCCTCTCACCAGTGCCCATCCTTTATGAAAAACCCCGTGGACGAAAGAAGACCACACGACTTTTGAAGCACACTGACGAGCTAGCATCACAAACATGCATCTTTCCAGGCCCAGACATATCATTTAGAATGGATATGCGATGCTTGCCATCTTGGTGAGGGAAAGTTTCCCGGAGACTGCACGGAGGAAGGAAGCTGCGCCCGCACTCGCACCTGCGACCGGGTAGGCTCCAAGCTTGGTCGGCGAGCTCACCAGGGCCGCTTTCACCGCGTTGTGCAACTCCCGTTGCTCCGGTGTCTCTCCCACGCTTGCCGATTTGTCAAAGGCCTGGAATATCAGAAGGAAAAACTCAAGCACTTGCCTGCAATTTGTGATGCTGATGATCCAGTGCCAGCACATTGAAGCACTGGCAGATGCCGCCTCTGGAGCTGAGGCTTTGTTTGTATCAAGGTTCATTCTGCTGATTCTTAAAAAAGCATGACGACATCAAGTAGCTGCGCAACTTTGCATTTTTCTCTCTCATATCCGCGCCGGCAATCAGGTCCCGCTCAATGTCCTTGATGCGGTCGTCGCTCGCAGCGTCACCGGCCGATCCCGGGAGAGAAGCCTCCTGCGGGGGAGCCCCGGCTGGCCCCGCGCCGCCCATCAGCGAGCTGATCATGCCTGCCGCGCGATCTGCGGAGGTGGTAGCGACGGATCCGGTTTCCGAGTAGGCACCGGCGCCGGCTTGACCCATGGAGGGATCGGAGGCCGCATCCGGCACCCCAGCCGACGTGCCGCTACCGCCCGGCCGGTGCGCGCCTCCGCCTCCGATCACACTGCCTGGCGCGTCCTTGCGGAGTTTCAACGACAGCGTGGTGGCCACCAGGCAGAAGTGGAAAATGCGCGAAGACATAGTTTTGGTTGAGAAGATTTTGTTGCTTGAGGAAAAAACAAGAATTGCACTGTCCTAGGTCGTATTGAAAGCAAGCACTTTGTTGATACGGTCGCCGGGCCTGCACGTGAAGATGCACTCAACGATAACTCTCTATTGACGAGAAAAAAAGGGTGACGAGACAGCCATACGACGCTCAAACACTCTCAGATCAAAGGACACGCTTGAACAACTTTGCGCTCTGGGTTGTAGCGTGGCAGCTCTGGCGTGTCGAGACGCTCAAACTGGCTATCAACGGACAAAATGGTCGACAAAAGTGGCACTCGCATAGCAAATGACGCTCGGCCGCTCTCAAATGCAGGGCGATGGGGGTAGGATTGTTCTCTCTGGGCGCCAGCCTTTGAAGGGGCTTTAGCCTCATGAGGCTCAGGCGTTTTGGCAGTAGCTGGAACGAAAAAGGTATTGTCTGCGTCAGATCGCGTGCTCGGCCGCTCTCAAATGCAGGGCGATGGGGGTAGGATTGTTGTCTCTGGGCGCCAGCCTTTGAAGGGGCTTTAGCCTCATGAGGCTCAGGCGTTTTGGCAGTAGGTGGAACGAAAAAGGGATTGTCTAGGTCAGATCGCGTGTCACATGGACGCTACGAGGTTTGCATGACATGCAGGGCGGACGCTAGCAACTTCCTGCCATTGTTGACGACGCGACAAAAAAAAGCAAAAAGACGGAACCGCGCAAACCGGCGCGGCCGGTTTTGCGGCTCCGCAAGTACATAGACCCCTCACTGGAACAGGCACGGACATCCGGAGCCCCGAAAGATTCAACGCGCGCCGGGACTGACGAAGGCAGGCGCTGCCATCATTGACCACGCGGGCCAAAACAGAAAGCAGACGGCGACAAGCGCCGGCCGTTTGGTTCTTGTGCGCAAATCGGCGTGGCCGGTTTTGCGGCTCCACAAATACATACACCCCTCACCCGAAAAAGCATGGACATCCGGCGCCCCGAAAGATTCAACGCGCGCCGGGACTGACGAAGGCAGGCGCTGCCATCATTGACCACGCGGGCCAAAACAGAAAACAGACGGCGACAAGCGCCGGCCGTTTGGTTCTTGTGCGCAAATCGGCGTGGCCGGTTTTGCGGCTCCACAAATACATACACCCCTCACCCGAAAAAGCATGGACATCCGGCGCCCCGAAAGATTCAACGCGCGCCGGGACTGACGAAGGCAGGCGCTGCCATCATTGACCACGCGGGCCAAAACAGAAAACAGACGGCGACAAGCGCCGGCCGTTTGGTTCTTGTGCGCAAATCGGCGTGGCCGGTTTTGCGGCTCCACAAATACATACACCCCTCACCCGAAAAAGCATGGACATCCGGCGCCCCGAAAGATTCAACGCGCGCCGGGACTGACGAAGGCAGGCGCTGCCATCATTGACCACGCGGGCCAAAACAGAAAACAGACGGCGACAAGCGCCGGCCGTTTGGTTCTTGTGCGCAAATCGGCGTGGCCGGTTTTGCGGCTCCACAAATACATACACCCCTCACCCGAAAAAGCATGGACATCCGGCGCCCCGAAAGATTCAACGCGCGCCGGGACTGACGAAGGCAGGCGCTGCCATCATTGACCACGCGGGCCAAAACAGAAAACAGACGGCGACAAGCGCCGGCCGTTTGGTTCTTGTGCGCAAATCGGCGTGGCCGGTTTTGCGGCTCCACAAATACATACACCCCTCACCCGAAAAAGCATGGACATCCGGCGCCCCGAAAGATTCAACGCGCGCCGGGACTGACGAAGGCAGGCGCTGCCATCATTGACCACGCGGGCCAAAACAGAAAACAGACGGCGACAAGCGCCGGCCGTTTGGTTCTTGTGCGCAAATCGGCGTGGCCGGTTTTGCGGCTCCACAAATACATACACCCCTCACCCGAAAAAGCATGGACATCCGGCGCCCCGAAAGATTCAACGCGCGCCGGGACTGACGAAGGCAGGCGCTGCCATCATTGACCACACGGGCCAAAACAGAAAGCAGATGGCGACAAGCGCCGGCCGTTTGGTTCTTGTGCGCAAATCGGCGCGGCCGGGTTTGCGGCTCCGCAAGTACATAGACCCCTCACCCGAAAAAGCACGGACATCCGGCGCCCCGGAAGATTGAACGCGCGCAGGGACTGACGAAGGCAGGCGCTGCCATCATTGACCACGCGGGCCAAAAAAGAAAAGATACGGAGACGGGGCGCCATCCTTCATCCAGGTCGCTAACCTAGTTCCATCTAGGTGCCGGGCGGGTGGGGTTTCCGTCCTTCATCTAGGTCGGTGACCTAGTTCCAACGAGGTCCCCGGGCCTCGTTCCAACTAGGCCCCAGGCAAATGGCATTTCCATCCCCCACCCAGGTCCCGGACCCCTTTCCAGCTACTTAAGTCCCAGGCCTTCCCAAAAAATCCAGGCAACCACCTCCACCCCTGTAGGCGCCACCCCCCAGGAGCACGGAAACACATGGGGCGGGGCTGCTCCTGGTAGGAAAATCTAGGCCCCTCCCGGATCTCGTCCGGGAGGCCGTGAACCGGCCCGGGGGCAAAGCTTGTCGGATCGCAGGGCGACCGCGCTTCGACTTGGTCCGTGGGGGGCTGGGTTGACGATCCCGGGAATTTGTCTTGATGCGGTGACCGCGGACGACCACGCTTCGACCAAAAGCTTCATCGGGAAACACAAGTGGCTTTGGGGCAGATTCTATAGAATTATGTCGCAACAAGTAGGAACATATACGTGAAACGATAAATTTGTCACGAGCAGAAAACTATACATGTTCATCGCCGTCGTGTGCAGAGGATCTTCGTAAATAAATAAAACAGGTGTTGTGCGTTGTGATCAGGAAAAGATAGGATCTTTGTCGTGGAAAAGAAGATCTTCGTCGCGCTTCCTGAACACGCAATACGGAGTGCATACTTTTACTGTGCTATAGTCCTTGCACCAGAACGGGCCAGCACTTCAACCTTTGCTGGGGCCTGTTTACTACTACGCTTTCCTGGTAATTCTTGTCCTTGCATCCAGCGGCGCAGCCTGCTGCGCCAGTTTTTCAAAAATTTCAATCTCATACCAGCACTTCCAGTTTCACTTCCGCGCAGCGTGGCAAATGGCTATTAGTGTCCCGGATCGAAAGGAAAGCATGCGTGTTCGTACGATATACAAGACAAAAAAATTCATAGGGTGAACTGCTTTTCGGCTTCAAAATTTCATGTGAGACGCAGAGACGTGCAAGAGCTTTTTTTTGTCAGTACGACCGTGTTTCTCGTCGTTTTGTCAATCTCGTTTTTTGCATTCTGCAAAATTGTTCGTCCTGTTCTATTGCGGAGCGGTAGCGTCGTCGTCGTGCTGAGCCTACGTATTCACGTGACGCTCTGGTCCCCCGGGAAGCAGCAGGGACAGCAGGTTTCGATACAGCCGGAGACGCACGCGACTATCAGATGCAAATATGTCTGGGTCTGGAAGGATGCGGGGTTTGTCACGCTTGTCTGGCATGATTGAAGAGTTTGTGATGTGTCTCCAAGAAGAGAGCCTTTTGCCTGTCATGCAAAAACGCAGTTTGTCATGTGGAGAGCGCAATACTAAGCAGCGCAGAGATAATTTCTCATGCTTGGTTGTGCATTACAGAGCATTCACTTTTCCCAACCGAGCATTAAAAAGTTTGCAGACCCAGACATTTTTCCATTTGATAGCGACCACGGCGCTCTTATTGTCCGTCGTCGCCGACGCGGCTTCCCACTGCTGCGCCGAGGCGGGTACCAAATGCAAATATGTCTGGGTCTGGAAAGGTGCATAACGTATGTGATGGTCCTTTTCAGGAGTCACGCAAGAATCCGTCATGGCATGAGCAGCAAAAGCCTCCGTTTATATTGGCCACATGGCAACATAGCCCTCGTCGAACCTGTGAAGCTAAGCTCTGCATTTCAAACCTTCTGGGCCATGCGAAGCTTGCATGACAAACTGTGCACTCTGCCAGAGCCAAACATATTTGCAAAACGCATAGCGGGTCCCTTCTGCAAATAATTCGTGCCGAGTTTAATGACTTTCGGGTCGTCCGATTGGAACAGTATCCTGTGTCAGCACGTCCCCACCCCAGACTTTCTCATCGAGAGCTTGCATCTAGAAAAACATTATTTGTCATGCGTATCCCCATGAGCGGCATTTGTGTCGGATTTGAAACTGGTAGTGCTGTATAACAAGATAATCAAATGGCTTTGTGGTGCGTCTGTCCTTTCTAACCTGTACTTCAAAGACACTGGTCATGCGTGACTCCCGCAACTTCTGTGGGGACCTTTTTCCACGGGATAACCATGTGCCGTCGGGTGCTTGTACTTTTTGACCACGTATCAAAGGCAAATGCGTCTGGGTCTGGAAAGATATAAAAAATTTTCACTGCTGATTCCTACATGACAGAGTGATGCTTTGCACGTTATGAAAGCATCACAGGTTTTTCGATTCCTACTATTGCGACTTCTAGCGGATTTCGCATGACAAACTAGCCTTCAGCTGAACAACAAAATAAGTGCTTGCTTGTATTCATGCATTACAGATCTCGCTTTTTTTCGCATTTTGCATCACAAAGCCTGACCGTCCAGACGCATTCGCATTGCATACCACGGACGATGATGTTCTTGTTTGTCCAACATCGGTATCCATCAGAAAAGTACACGCCGCAGAGAATACAAAATTTGTTTTGCTGAGATGGCATCACTATAAAAATCTGCAATGCGGAGACCACAAGAAAGGCAATTTAGAGCCTTTACTCGAGTGGAACATCATCATCGTCATCTGTCAGGCGCAATGTAATCTGTCATGCGGTTTAGCGGTTAGAGACGTATTAGCTGAGAGAAAGTCTTTATCATGCGGAGCATTTCTGGGAAACAAAAAACAGCATGGCAACCTTTTATTTCCTGGTCTGAGCAGTGTACTTTTTTGTGGGATACCCACCCCGCCGGTCCCACAGTCGAGCACCGCGCTGTCCTCGAGAAAAACCTTCGTGGAGGAGATTCCAAAGCGTTTACTTACTGGTAGTTCATCTGCTTCTTGTTGCACGACGAGACGGTTCTTCGCGCCGCCGCTGCAGTTCCTTTTGCCGCCGCAAATGACGTATCAACTGCAAATATCTCTGGGTCTGGAAGGTTGCAACCTGCCATGCAGATTTTACAAGACACGTGACGTCTGTGATGTCTTTTCTAGCATCACAGGTTTTCTGAGTGCTTCTTGATGCCCGTTCGGAATGACAAATTTCCCCCCCCGCGTAGCACAAACTGGCCTCCTCTTTGTCGCCATGCAATGCAGAATTTTTCAAAATCCAAAGTTAGCATCACAAGCTCCAACTTTCCAGACCCAGAGATTTTTGCAGTTGATATGACGATGCCGCGCCCGCTAGTTTCCTCGATCGTCACGCGCCGGAGCAGGGTATCGGAAGAGAAAATCCCCTCTCCTCATACTGAAAAGGTATATTTTTTGAAATTTATTGTGATGCTTATTTGTGGTCACAAATCGTGTCTGTCTTGCAAGAAGGCAAACCCAGAAGAGTTCCCGCATTATGCTGGCGGTTTGTGATGCTGTTTGGCCTACAGCATAGACTTTTGTCATGCTGAGCGCCTAGGCCAAAACCGTTCCACTCAGGCTTGCTAGGGGCCGGCAGTCCTTTACTGCAAGACAAGGCTGATTTGTGTACGCAGATCCAGCATCAGAAATGTCGCTTTGATATGGGGAGGGGGGATTTTTCCTCGCAATACAGGGTTGTGCTGCTGGTCGCGAGATGCATTGCAAATATCCCTGGATGTCGCCGGGAACAGATTTGCAACTGGTGATGCTAAACTGCATTGCATGACCAGCAAGGGCACGAGTCCATTTTTCGCAGTACGCGAAGAGGTGAATATTGCTCCTGCGGGAGATTATAGGCATCAAGAAACCGTCTAAAAATTTGTGATGCTAGGTATACATTTGCGAGAACATGATTGGTAATAAGCAAAATGTGCATGACAAACGTGTGGCACTTATATTCCAGCCTCAAACACATGAAATATTTGCAGTGGATACGCGAGAAGTAGGCCGTCCGTTCCGCCTTTCACGTAGCAATCCTCGAAGAGAATCTCGGACTGCCGTTCGAGCTCCATATCGTCCATACCTTCCTTCTTGTCATCCGCTGCAGCCGCGCTGTTGTTCCCCGGCAGGAGCCGCGTCGTTTGCGACCTAGTTGTGGGCAACACCACTTCATCCGTGGCTCGCTTCGGGCAGCACTGTCGTGGGATTTGGAGCAGCCGCTGGAGGAGGGCTCTCAGGGGGGAGCACGCCGCGGACGATGGCAACCTCCTCCAGCACGACGAGAAAGTATTTATTCCGGGGCTGGGAGTTCTTTCAGTGGGAGTTGTGCCATTGGTCGTCGTATGTTCGTCGCGGTCAGAGGATGTTGGTGTCCTCGCGCAGTGGTCATCGTCAAACCTAGTCGTGCTTGCGAGAGAAGAACGGGTGCTGTTTGCGCTGAAAAAATCGTCATGGGCAACATCGTGTTGATCTCTGTCGGTTGTGTATGCAAGAAAAAAACTGTGTAAGTGTAAGTCTGTCATGCAGAACATGCCACAGAGTTACACCTGTCATGCCAGACAACCATGAAGTCCGCTATTCGTGTGTGTTTTCCCTTACAAGCCACGCATGATAGGTTTTCTCTGTCATCTAGAGCAAATTTGTGATGCTGTCAGCCAAAGAAAGTTACACTAACACAGGTTTTTTCTTGGATATGCTGCTGGGGTCTTTTACTATCATGCCGGACGGTGCAATCCTCGTGGTCCGGCTGTGCAGGAAGAGAAAAAAGCTCTGCGTAATCATCCCTAGAAGTACGCATATGACATTCGTCCGATGGCGAATCGGATTCAAAAAACCGCAACAGCATAACAAATCGCTATAGGATGCTTGTTCGCAGCAGAACAGTTTTGCGCGATGCGATGCCTTCGTAGCAAGAAAATTATGCGCTGAATCGCTTGCCGTTGCAACGTAGAACTAAGACGTGCGAATAAAGTTTATTTTGCTGTGTAGTAGCAGGGATCGATTTGCATTGTTTTTCTTTTCCATATGATTGCGAGCAGGTATTCAGCAGCTGCAGCGACGCCGGTGCTCGCGTTTCTCCCTGTAGTACTTGCGGGTTTTGTGCAAATCCCTGGTCGGGCGTCACGAAGAAGTTCTTGAAGTAGCACTTTTGCAGCCGCGTGCCGCGGATGGTCACCGGCGCTTGCACTCGCAGGTTCCGGATTTCCAGCAGTCGGGCGACCCCTGGGACGCTGGTGACGGTGGACTGTTTGATCTTGACACAGACAGGAAAGTGCAAAACTGTCCCGCTCTCGGGCATAGGCGATCTCCCGACCAGGACGACGGGCTTGGAAACGTACAGGACATCATTGCTCCGCTGCTCCGGCTTCTCGGAGGCGGAATTTTTCCCATTGCTATTCTTCATCTGTCGACTGGCCGTTTTCGCCTTAGCTGTGGCGGTTACAGTTGCCGTTGTTCCATATACAAACTCCTGGCGATTTGTCGCTTCTGTTGGAGCTCCTGGTTTTCCTCTCCTCTGGTCAACATCTTCCTCGTTCTTGGCTAGCAGGGGTTGCTGCAAATCTTTGTCCTGATCTCGGTCTTCCTCCGGGATGGAGGATGCGTCGGATATCCTATGTAAAAACGTCCCCGCACCATAGTCAAAATGGAAAATCTGTTAGACAAATCAACCAGCTTTGGTTGCTGCGCATGACAAGTTTGGCCTCGTGGTGCGATCCTGTTCAGCTAGATCCAACAGCATCACAGATCTAGCCTATCATGCTGATTCGAGCATCACAAATTCCCAAACCTGAATAGAAAATGCTTCTCATGGGGCTTCGCAAGAGAAACATTTTGAGCATGCAGGTTTGCATGACAACCCTGCGGTGGGGACGTTTTTCCATGGGATATCGGACCCCTCCGTCGATTTGGACCACCCGTCATTCCGGTCGCGAAATTCTTGTTCCAGAAACAGCAGGGAGGTCGTATCAAAAGGAAAAACCCCTCCTCCACATATCGAAAGCGTCGAAAGTTGTGATGCTGTATTCGAGTACAAAAACCGATTTGTCTTGCTAGAAGGCCAAGGGCCTCAGTTGTGGCCTCGCTTGCAGGCAATTTTTGATGCTGTTTGCCACTTCCAGCTGCCTCCTGTCATGCTGAAGATGCAAGGCTTCATTCCCTCGCCAGCCAGCACCAAAGTCCGCATCTTTTCTCTTCTAGCATGACAAGATGATTTGTGTACACAAATACCGCATGACAGACTTCTATTTTGATATGGGGAAGGGGGATTTTTCATTTTGATAGTTCGCGGTGGCGCAGAGGTCGGAGGAACTGACATCGCTGCTCGACGAATTCTATAGATTGCAAAAATGTCTGGGTCTGGAAGAGGACAAGTTTGTCATGCACATTTTCTACGATCCATGATGTCTGTGATGTATGCCATAGCATCACAGATTTTGTGAGCGCTTATCGATGCGCATCCTGCATGACAAATGCCCTCCCCGCGTAGCCAAATTTGACTTCTCTTGCTGCTCATGAAATACAGATTTTTTTAGCAGCCACATGCAGCATCACAAGTTTGGCTCTTCCAGACCCAGACATTTTTGCATTTGATAAATTCGGCGCTTGCGTGCTGAACGGGGAGGAGGATAAAATTAATGTGGATGTAGTTATCCTGAGTAAAAGCGTTCCCACCCCAGAGTTGTCATGCAGATTTGCAATGGTAGGAAGATTTGTGATGCGTATGCCCATGATAGGCATTTCTGATTGTGTTTTGGAATTTGTAATGCGGTAAACAGGACAAGCAAATAAATTTTTAATGCGGCTATCCTCGCCAACCTGCACTACACTACGGGCTGCAGCTTGTCATGCGGGACGCCCAAAACTTCTTGCGTTGTGTTGCGAAATCCCCCTTGACTCTCGGGGGGGGGACGTTTTTAGTCAGGATAGATGTAGTAGCCGGCTGCTGGGTCATTTTTTGGTATCGCGTCGCTTTTTCTCCCCTTGGCTCTGTAGTCGTCGTACTCGCGGTCAATAGGAACGAAGAATCCTGATCCGACCAGGTGTCTTGTTCATCCTCGGACGGCTGATCCGACTCCGAGTCAGTTTCATCACTTGCAGTTTGGTCGTAGGCCTTCGAGGTAGCTGCCGCATCTCGTTCCTCGCTGTTATCTCCTGCTAGAAGAACCACCGGTTGGCCAAGGAGAGAAATATTCCCGTCTAGCTGTGCTCCCCGACTTCCCGTAGACAGTCCGTCAGCTTCGGAATTGTTGCTGTTGCCGTTACGTTCGCGGCCACCTGACGCGAGTCCGACGCCCGGGCCGGAGTGTTCTTGCGCATGTTCTTCCAGGCCTGCCGAGGACGCCGCGATGGCCGTTTGCACGTCATGTTCAGCTGGAGCTACGCCACCGGTTTGCACGTAGTAGTCGCCGCGCGGAATGTATCACGAGAAAAATTATAAAGTATTACAGTTTCCCACATCGTCTATGCAGGCCCAGTATGACAGACAACCGTTGTCATGCCAGAAATGCTTTTGAGCCTCGTTTCATCAAGTTTTCCCTTTGTAATCTTTGCATTGTAAGTTTTCTCTTTCATCATGCGGAGAAAATTTGTGTTGCTTTTTTGACAGCAAATGTGCTGCAACTGTAACACTTTCTTCGTGGGATAGAATGGAAACGCGGTCGCCGGGTGCGGCGCGGTCCAGCAGGGTCTGGATTTCCTCGAGCGTGTAGCGCAGAGGACGGACGTATTTCAGATTCTGTTCGCGGACTTTTAGCAGCGGGTTGCAGTTTTCCTGCTTCCGTAGCACGCACTGCTGCATGTGGTGCATCCGCTGCTTGTCTGCTCGGGAGGGCGTGATGGAACTTTAAGAAAATGTGGAATATTTTTGGTACCGCTATAATTTTCCTTTTCGACTGAATGCTGCTGAGTTCTTGTTATGGTAGTTGTGCAGAAGAAGAAATGTCGCACCGTAGCGAGTCATTCTACAAGCAAGAACATACTAAGCTGTAGTTGGTAGGGCGTAGCGATAAAGCAATTCGGTCTACTGGAGATGATGTAAATGGAGCGTAGTAGTTCCTCTTTATTTTCCTCTGTTTCATAAAACGCGCTGTTGTGCCACCACCAGCACTGGCAACGTTTTTCCGGTCGCAGGAGCAATGGTCGGCCAGTTTGTCCGGGGCGAGGGTTCTGTTGGGGAAACTTTTCGTTCATCAGTCTGGACGATAGGTCTTGCTTTTTCATGCGTTTGCCCGTGCTGTTTCAGAACTGAATAGCAGTACTGCTGGGCCGTTCTACTTTTTCTTTCGGCCGCGCGGGTTCGAGAAGGTTCTCTAGCAAGACAACGGTAATGCATTTGAACACGCGGTCTTGATGAGGACGAGTCTTGTTTCCTTTGCATGTCCGAAAGAGCCCTCTAATATTGACTGTTGAGTCGCTTAATATTTTTTCCATTATGTATCCAGTGAAAATATGTCAACGACTGGGTCTGGAAGATTGCGGCTGTTTTTTATGCCTCTTTTGGATGATGCAGCTGTGCTGGAACGCACGCAGAAACATTACAAGTTTTACTGAGACCTCTTGATCATGCTTGTCTCGCATGGGATAGTCCGCTGCTTGTGTAGCACGAAATGGAGCTACGTTGGCGCTTTTGGAAAACAAAGTTTTATGTGATCCTGAAATTGCATTATAAGTTCCATTCTTGCAGACCCAGACAGACTTGCACTGGATAACATAAACACCTCCATCCGTGGTATGATTCGTTGTTCGCAGATGTACCGTTGCCGCTCGAAGTCAAACTGTCGGCATGCAAGAAAAAGGATGTCAAAGTGTACTACTTTGTTGCGCAGACACTGCAATACAGTTCTTACATTTGTCATGCTCAACTTGGCAGTCATAGCGCAGTTTCATATATCATCGGCGCATGACAAGGTTTTGCTGCCATGCCCCACGCATTTGTGCTGCTGTTTTCCCAAAAGTGTCACACCAAAACATTTTTCTCTTGGATAATCGGATCACAACCTGCAATGTGTGTCATGTATCTATCTCATCTCATGGCAAACTACATCGGATTGCGTAAAGAGATTCACGTGGGAGAGCTCCGAAACCGCCCCCCCCATCCCCCGCGCCGGGGTATTGCGTGGTACTCCCACGCCAGGGGATTTCTCGGCCGCGCCAGGGTGCGGAAACGGGCGTTGGCCGGACCCTTTTAAGGGAAACGGCGCGGACCGCGCCGTTTCCCTTGAAGGATCCCAAAACCGACCAAGCAGCCGACCACGCCAGGGTGCGGAAACGTGCGGAGACGGGGGGGCGCCGCACCGGACCGGTGCGGCGCTAATGAAGAAGCACTGCTGCAGGCCAATTTTCAATCGGGAGAAGGCAGCAATGCTTCCCTCAAGGGCGCCGCACCGGACCGGTGCGGCGCTAATGAAGAAGCACTGCTGCAGGCCAATTTTCAACCGGGAGAAGGCTTGCAGCAATGCTTCCCTCAAGGGCGCCGCACCGGACCGGTGCGGCGCTAATGAAGAAGCACTGCTGCAGGCCAATTTTCAATCGGGAGAAGGCAGCAATGCTTCCCTCAAGGGCGCCGCACCGGACCGGTGCGGCGCTAATGAAGAAGCACTGCTGCAGGCCAATTTTCAACCGGGAGAAGGCTTGCAGCAATGCTTCCCTCAAGGGCGCCGCACCGGACCGGTGCGGCGCTAATGAAGAAGCACTGCTGCAAGCCAATTTCCAATCGGGAGAAGGCTTGCAGCAATGCTTCCCTCAAGGGCGCCGCACCGGACCGGTGCGGCGCTAATGAAGAGGCACTGCTGCAGGCCAATTTCCAATCGGGAGAAGGCTTGCAGCAATGCTTCCCTCAAGGGCGCCGCACCGGACCGGTGCGGCGCTAATGAAGAAGCACTGCTGCAGGCCAATTTCCAATCGGGAGAAGGCTTGCAGCAATGCTTCCCTCAAGGGCGCCGCACCGGACCGGTGCGGCGCTAATGAAGAAGCACTGCTGCAGGCCGATTTCCAATCGGGAGAAGGCTTGCAGCAATGCTTTCCTCAAGGGCGCCGCACCGGACCGGTGCGGCGCTAATGAAGAAGCACTGCTGCAGGCCAATTTCCAAGCGGGAGAAGGCTTGCAGCAATGCTTCCCTCAAGGGCGCCGCACCGGCTGCAAGCCAATTTTCAAGCGGGGGAAGGCTTGCAACAATGCTTCCCTCAAGCGGGAAAATTCTACAGTGCTTGTTTCAAGTGCGCGCGGTTTCGCACCTGATTCTTTGAGCCCGGCCAGAACAAAAGTTGCCACTTTTGCCTTTCAAAAAGTGGCCACCTTTCTCTCCCAAAAAGTGCGCGTGGTTTCGCACCTGATTCCTGAAGCCCGGCCAGAACAAAAGTTGCCACTTTTGCCTTTCAAAACGTGGCCACCTTTCTCTCCCAAAAAGTGCGCGCGTTTCGCACCTGGTTCTTTGGGTTCCTGCAGTCTACGCTTTAGCGCTTTTTGGTCTTTAAGAGCCATTTGGCCAAGAGTACCGCTCTCCGCTATTGCACAAAGCTCTTACCGAATCTAAGTAAAAGGGTACCTCTCGACCATTGAATTTCGTGTCTTCAGTATCCCTTCGAAGCGCGCGCCTAAGCTACTATTGCCGTGCTTTTCGGGCGAAGTTTACCTAAAAGCAGAACCTTTCGAGCCCGGGGGTGTATATGTATGCAAAAAGTCGGAGTTTATTATTTCTGCAGCGCAAAACAATCCTTGTATAGTGCAAAATATGTTGCTTTCATCAGTCCCTTTCGCTGCCACATCCTTGCCATGACAATACAGAAATTAATTCCGTAGTGATGCTCGAGGCGCACGACAATTGTAGCTGTGGTACCAAGGATTTTCATCTGCATAATCGGAGACCCCGATCGAGCTGGAAAAAACCCCACCTTCCTACACCGAAGTGAGAAACTTGCTGATGCTGAGTTGAGTACCGAAACGCATGACAGACTGCGTGCACAGTGCTCCTTGCAGCTGGTCCTGGTTCCTCTTCTCGCAAGACAAATCTGATTTGTGGTTACAAAGCAGCATCCATCATGACAAATCCCCGCTTTGAGTACTCTTATTGGGAGGCTGTAGGAGTTTTCCTCGCGATAAGCCCGTGCACTGTGCAGACCGTGTTCGGCTTGGTATGGAAAGGAAAAACGAGAATAGGACCAGGAGGAGAGGTTGCTGAGTCTTGATATCATGCAGAAACGTTGCTCTCTAATTGATGGGCAGAAGCATCACAATCAGGGCTGAGCTAGCTGGTGTCAACATACAGAAAAAGAAAGCTTGGCGACGCCTGTACTATTGTGTTGGGAACCGACGGTGAGAACGGACTCTCCTCGCGAATTCCGACGAGTTTTTCACTTCGTACTGCAGTTGCGGATACCGGATGTCCCAGGTTTTCCTCGTGGCCGCCTGCTGCAGTGACGGTTGCTCTGCTGGTGCCGCACTTTTTGCCGGCACGCTCGCGGCCGGCTCAACACTTGGGCCAGCGGGTTCCTCAGCGACGGTGTGCGGGTCTGCTTCCTGCTTTCCCGAGGACGCGCTGCTCCGGCCGCTGGTATTTATTTCCGCGCACACGACTTGCGCCGTTGGGTCGGAGGTGTCGTTATGCACTGCAAAAATGTCTGGGTCTGGAAGCAGGATGGAACTTGTAATGCTAATTCTGGATCGTGCAAAAATCTGTGTTGCATGAATGCCAAAAGTTGTCCACTTTTGACCAAGTTGAGAGGAAGTTTCTCATGCAGGATAGGAATGATACGGATCTCACAGAATGATCTGTCATGCTAGGTCCTGCATTCCAGACGCTATAGTTCATGGAAAATCTGCATGACAAGGCGCACAACCTTCCAGACCCAGACATTTTTGCATTTGATAGTCGTCTCCAGTCGGACCACCGCCTTTTGTCGTGGTAGGGTCGGTGGTGGCGGGAGGATTCTCGTTATGCGTGGTGGTTGGGCCGCTGCCTGTAGTTCCACACAGAGGGAGCACGGGGACGTCGACCAGTTGTGGCACCACCATGTGTGTACTGACAGCCCTTATCAAAATGAAAAATCCCCCTTCCCCAGGTCGAAACGGCACGCCTCAGAAAATTTGTAATGCTGATTTGTGACCACAAATCGCGCCTGTCTTGTAAGAAAGCAACGCCACAGACAACCGCCCCATTATGCAGGCAGTTTGTAGTAATGCTGGTGGGCCTACAGCATAGACGCTCCTCATGCTACAGTGCCTAGGCCAAAACCTCTGTACCCTGGCATGATATGGCCATGCAATCCTCCACTGCAAGACAAAGGCGATTTGTGGCCACAAATCAGCATTACAAATTTCCGTTTCGATATGGGGAGGGGGGATTTTTGCTCGCGATAGCCCTGCAGCAAGGGCACTTGAGCGGATTTTTCACGTGCTGGACGCGCGGGAGGATTTGCCCAGGAGAACGGAATATGCACTGCAAAAATGTCTGGGTCTGGAAACGTGTGATGCAAGAAGTCCGTCAATGACAAATGCACTGTAATGCGCGGCCAAGTATGACAAGTTTGTTTGAGCTTCTGTTCTGCGTACTTACTCCGCATCAGAAACTGCGTTTTTGTATGACAGGTGAGAGAGGCAGAGGCTGTTTTCTGGCCACGCAATACAGATTTGAGGGCCATGCCAGACCAGCATGGCAAGTCTCGCGAGCTCTCAGACCCAGACATATTTGCATTCGATACGGATCCGCACTTCCCGCGTTGTGACCACGGTGGATTCATAGTCCTTTATGCAGGCCGTGTGGAAGACGTGGCCGCAGGTATCCTATGCAAAAACGTCCCCAGCACCCCAGAGTTGTCATGCAAATCTGCATGCTGAAAATGTTTCCCATGCGGAGCCCCATGAGAAGCATTTTTCGCTAGTCGAGTTTTTAGAATTTGTGATGCTCAAACCAGCATAAGGCGCTAGATTTGTAACGCTGTTGCACTAGCTAAACACGACTACACTTCTGCCAGCCCAAACTTGTCATGCGTAACAGCCAAAGCTTGTCGATTTGTCTTGCAGATTTCCCAACTTGACTATGCCTATGGGATGGGGACGTTTTTACATATGATAGCAGGGGATCAGCTGGGACACCTGGTCGTCCGGATCCATGATGTCCAAACAGATTTTATGGCGTTCTCAACTGTTACATCCTCAACTGTTACACGAATTTGTTATGCAAGAATGGCAAACAAAGTGAAAGGACGGAGCTTGCGCGTCTTGCATGACAGATTTGGTACAGATTTAGACGCTGTTATTACAGCCATTCGAGAACTTGTCATGCGAAGCAGCTGGATCGTCTGGTGGCTCATGGTCATTTTGCATGACAAGTCAGGTAGCAGTTGAGAATGTAACGTTTGAGAACGCCATAGATTTGGCATTCTGGCTGCAGCATCTTGTTGTTCGCGCGTAGTTGATGTACTAGTAGAAGCTTGTAAATAAAAAACTGGATGAAGCTGTAGTACTGCTGCTGCTGCTGCTGCTTAGCAGCAGCTGTTCGCCACGTCTGCTTTCCTAAATGCACCACTCTGCTGCAGCTCCGCCTGGCACTGTGAGCTCTTCGACTTCTAGGAGCATTGAAACAACGTAAATGACGACCACGAGAAGTCGGTGGTGTGATTCATTTCACTGCAAGCAGAAGTTTAGAAGTATTGTAAAGCTAAACTTCTCGTCGTTGTCGTCGTCGTCCTGGAACTTTTGCAGCTAGAGAAGTCGTGTTTCGCCTCCCCTCCACACTCCGGCTCCTTCGCTCTCTCTCTCTCTCTCTTTGTCTTCTGATGTTCTTCCGTAAATCGGTCTGTCTCATTTCACTTTCTCGTACTGATTTTGATCATGTAGCCGTCTGCAATTTTCTACAGAAAATCTCCTTGGTGACAAACAGCAGAGGGAGTTCTTGCACAGGAAAGCAGTTCTTGCACCGCTAGAGACGGGTTTCTTCTTCAAAGCATCCAGTTTCTAGCCTGATATTTCTGTAGTTTCTGTCTGGTGGTTCTCGTCCTGGGAAATTGGAAGGATAGGACAACGACATCAAGAACCTTACCCTGCGAATTAGATTTTACCGACGGTTTCTCGTAAAGTAAACCGTTGTTGATAAAAGAGCATCTTATTCATTATTTCAGCCACCTCTACGACTGACGTCACAGCGAATAGTTCGTTTATGATTTAGTGTAGTAGTGCCCTATTCTTCTAAGAACTGTGGTATGGAAATGGAAAAGAAATGCACGGCGATCGCGAGTGCAGTTCGATGCTTGTGCTGCTTTCACATCGATGAAAACTGCAGTTCAATGCAAGAATGGCAATATGACAATAAGCAAATCTTCATCCTTATCCGCATCTTCATACCAAAGTAAATAATCTTCAACATCCTTATCCGCATTTACCTCGCGGCCACTCTCATGCATAATTCGCAAACTACGCTCTTCTCGTTAATAAAATACGTTTTTGCCGGGCACCTTGCGATCGTGGCGCTATTTCTCTTTCCATACTCCTCACATGCTATCATACGAAAAAAGTGTTTCCCTGTAAGGATTTTGCAAGTTGTGCATCACATGAAACAGAAAATCTGCCATGCGCGCTTCCCAATTTAAACCGCTCCTAAAAGTCCAATGTCTTGCGGGTGTAGCAAGACAGATACTTCTGTGTTCCATTCTATGCATCACAAGTTCACAGTGAAACAGTTTTTTCTTGTGATACATGCGACTCAATCTCCGTCCACTCTGGAGCCCGGTAGCGGTGCCCCGTGCCTTGCAGCAACACAGACGTGCAGCGGCCGGAAGACAGGAAGCCCGAGGCCGCCAGGTCACTTGCGTATCAAATGTAAAAGTGTCTGGGTCTGGAAGAATGCGAAATTTGTTATGCTGTTTTTGCATGACACAGAATGTCTGTCATGGAAGCCCTAGCATCACAGATCTTTAGAGGCCTTCCTGATACCTGTGCTGCATGACAAATGCCCTCCACGCGTAGCACAAACCGGACTCCTTTTGCTGGTCATGCAATACAGAATTTTTTAGAGTCCAAAGTTAGCATCACAAGTTCCAACCTTCCACACCCAGACATTTTTGGAATCCATATTGCGGCCTGGCAGTCGATGATTTTGTCCTCGTCGCCGTGGAGAATCAGCACTTTTGGTCGACTATCAAGTGCAGAAATGTCTGGGTCTGGAAGGATGTAGCTTGTGATGCGCATTTCAGAACACACAAAAATCTCTGATGCATAGGCAGCAAAAGCTGCTCACTTTCTCTCACCAAAATGGGTGACTTGTCATGCGGATTCGGCATTGCGGAAGCTTCTCGAAACCTGTGATGCTAGAGCTTCCATGCCAGACCTTCTGTGTCATGCAGAAACAGCATCACTATTCCAGACCCAGACATTTTTACATTTGATATCGACGCGGTGAAAAAACAGACGAATTATCGGTGCTGGCAACACGACCCGGAAAAGATCCCGCTCGTTTCTCCTTGCCACCAGTTCTTTCTGCAATCTCGACTTTCACACTGCTTGTTGCAACATCCGTGCTACAGTTTTTATCTGCGGCGGATGAAGCCGGCGCGTCGAGTATCCTGTGTAAAAACGTGTCCATACCAGAGTCGAGATGGGAAATCTGCTAGACAAATCAACCAGCTGTGGTTGCT
>CAJINV010000006.1:51551-88503 GCA_905178155.1 Amoebophrya sp. A120
CGCGGATGTTTATTTTCATGCTAAGTGCCTAGGCCAAAACCTCTTTATTCACACTTAGTATGGGCCTGCAGTGCTGCTCTCCAGCAAGACAGCTCGGATTTGTGTACCCAAATCCAGCATCAGAATAGTTTCGTTTTGAAAAGGGAGGGGGGGTTTTTCCTGTCGATATTGTCGTTGCACCAAGAATATCACCTGTAAAAATGTCTGGGTCTGGAAACTTGTGATGCTACAATGTGCATGATGAAAACACTTCCGAATGCAGTCCGGCATGACAACTTCCCGAAACGCTTCCCCATAGGAAATCCGCATGAGAAACTGCGTTTTTGCATGACAAAAGAGGCTGCGACTTTTGTTGGTTATGCAATACAGATTTTCTAGGTATGGAAAGCTAGCATTACAAGTTCCGACATTTTTACAATCCATAAAGAACTCCGACCAAAGCCGCGGTTGTCGACACGCAGCAGTAATCCGGTGCAAAAGTATCGTACCTCGTAGTAATCGCGTTTATGCATGACAAATCTCTTTTTCAAGGTAAATCAGCATGAGAAATTCCATTTGTCATGCTGAGCAAATTTGTAATGCGATTTACTACTAATGCGATGCTTTTGCATTTCATAGCACTAAATCGATACTGCGTGGTTGTTCTTTTTCTTGCGGCTTTTGAAGCAACATGTCGATGAAAGAATCCGGGTAGAACATCGAACTTTCCAAGCCGCCTATGCAAAAAAAAAGCTGCGTTGGTGTAAGTCTTTTCGGAAAACAGCATCACAAGTTTGTCTGCCATGACAGGACAAACTTGTGATGCGCAGATAGGAAGGGAAAACACATAGGAAGCGAGCCGATCATGCATGTCGAGCATGACACGTGTAACTGTTTTGCACTTTCTGCATCACAGATTTACACTTACACGGTTTTTTCCTTGCATACCGCCCGGAACCAACAGGGCAACCGTGATGGACGGCGGACGATCAGCGGCCGCCTTGGTGTGTTCTGGCGCTGGAAAATATTGCTATCCTGTGTAAAAACGTCCCCGCCCTATACTCAAGTTGGGAACTTAGCAACACAAATCTAGAAGTTTTGGGAGCCACGCATGACAAGTACTGCAGTCCCTAGCGTAGTGCAGGTTCGTAAGAACAGCCGTGGATCACATATCCGTCTGCTCATCTCGTTTCCAGCAATTCAAATTCCAAAACTCGACTAGAAAAGCCTTTCATGGGGACCCGCATTTACAATTGTTTCTGTAGATGCAAATCTGCATGACAACTATGGGGTGGGGACGTTTTTGCTCAGGATAATTCGCACCAGATCTTTACAGACGGTTCGACCACGACCTCCTTGACTACACCACGGTACTTGGTTATCGCAAGAAAAAGCTGTTTCACTGTGAACTTGTGATGCAGAAAATGGAGCACAGAACTATTTGTCTTGCTACACCTGCATAGAGTATTGGAGTTTCAACCGTGTTTTCCCCTATGGGAAACGCGTGCATGGCAAATTTTCTGTGTCATGTGTAGCAAACTTGTGATGCGGTTCTTGCAAAATCATCACAGTGAAACAGTTTTTTCGTGGGATATTGGTTCCGTCGGAGTACACCCGCCCGGTTTTGAAAAACTTGGCCGCCTGCAGGTAGTTTTGCGCAAACGACAGCATGGCGCTTTACTTGCTCCCCTCGGGGCAGCGCGGGAGAAACGAGGGCGAGAAGCAGCGCGAGGAAAACGACGAGATAACTTTGTTGTATAGTTGTTGTTTACACCGACGGCACACTGCACAAAATCAGCATGTAAAAGCGCCAAAAAATGCCTTTGCGCGTGACTGTTGTAGCAGCTTCAAATTTTCACCGAAGCAACTCAATGGTACCCTCGTGCAAGAGATTGCAAGAGATTTTGATCGCATGCGACTTCTTTGGAGAATTAAACGTTAGGAGGATGTTTTGACGCAAGAAACAAACACTTCACGCGAAATACAACGATGAACAAAACTGGGACCAACAGCAGCAAGGATGAGCTCCGTTCCAACAGCAGCAAGGATGGGACTACAACGATGAGCTCCGTTCCAACAGCAGCAAGGATTCAACGTGGGAGGTGCGGGTGCGGGAGGAGCTGGTGGAATTGCAGGTGCTGGCGGAGGTGCCGGTGTTGGAGGGGGAGGCGCAGCTGGTGGAGCAGGAGGTGGTGTCGCAGGAGGCGGTGCAGGTGGAGCACCCGCCGCAAACCAGAACCTTCAGCCCGCCCCCCAAGCAGGTATCAACGGCGCACCTATCTTACAACGGATTGACGGCGTGGACGTGCACTGGGGCGCCGGGAACGTGGACGATGACTACCAGAAGGGATGGATTTTTTCGGTTATGCCTGCCCAGGCGCGAAACGACTGCCAGTTCGCCGCGGCGGGGAACGACAGCATCGTGGAGAAGCTCCAAAACCTCTCCATGGCGCGCCTGACCACCATCCTCGGCCGCATCCACGACGACCGGAAAAACGCAGCAGTGCAGAACGACAACAACGGAAACCAGTGGGGAAACAACCAAGGGGATCGGGCGCGGTGGATCCGGGCCTGCTTCCGGAGAAACCTCAACCACCTGCCGATCTCACCACCGTAGGGGTTAACTCTGGGAAAACTAAAAAGGCTTGATATTCGACAACGACGGCACATGTGGGCGGTTTTACCCCCCGCCTTGAAGATTTGCGTTTTCTCGCGACGTAGATGTTCAAGACCCGCCCGTGAAAGAAACACAAAGACGATGATGTTGTTGTTTTCAAGATGTAGATGTTCCAGACCCGCCCGCGAAAAAGAAGAAGATGATGACGAAGCACACACGCGATGTTGGTGCTGATCTTGATCAATGTTGGTGTGCAACAATCTCCGCGTTCTGGAGTTTGTAATGCAAATTGTCACAGGATGTTTTATTTTCACATTTATCTCGACATTCAAAAGATGAAGATCGTGGCGCGACAGAACGATCAAGATGAAGATGGAAAGATAAATTTGTGTTGCTGTTGCGAGGTCTTTGACGTAGCGGCAAACCGTCGCACATTCTCGATTTTTTGGAACGCGATGATGGAGATGATGAAAAAATCTTCACCGGCAAATCGTCGCACATTCTCGATTTTTTGGAACGCGATGATGGAGATGATGAAAAAATCTTCACCGGCAAATCGTCGCACATTCTCGATTTTTTGGAACGCGATGATGGAGATGATGAAAAAATCTTCACCGGCAAATCGTCGCACATTCTCGATTTTTCGAGATACACGAACGACGAAGAACTACAAACCTGACGACCCCAGTGTCGTGATATATTTCTTCACTTTTGAACGCGCAATTTCTCACCGAAACTAGGAAAGAAGAGTAAGAGAAGCACCGCTCAAAGTACGTCGCGGTAGGGTGCAACAGCAAGAATTTTCGGACTTTCTTGATTTGCCATGCTGTTTTTGAACCGTTACTATAGAAGCTCTCAAATTCTCAACCGGAAAATGAAAAATGAAAAACAAACACTATGATGAATGCCAGCGATTTGCGCTGAGGTTTTTCCGGCCGTAATCTTTCCCTGTTCACGCGAAATCACAGCAGACTTCACGCGAAATACAACGATGAACAAAACTGGGACGAAAAAATACAACGGAACCGCGGGTGGCCTCGGGCATCGGTGCAGAAAGGTGTCGAGCGGCGGCCCGTTCGGTCTTCTGCCTCTTCTTAGCTGTGGCGGACTTTACGCTGACACCCCTCGCGCCAACGGCGGTCGCCGCTTCTAATTCCCGAAGGCCATGCGCCTCTTCGCTCCGGTCCGTGCTGCCGCGCGCATCTTCGTCGCGCTCCTCCGGTTTGCGGTACTGCCATGCTGCATCGGTGAAAAGCAGAAAACATTCGTCGCTGTAGCTCCAGTTGATGAAGACGCCGACTTCTGGGAACTGTTTCAGGCGGCCCACGACTGCGTTAATCAGTCTGGCATCCTTGTAGTTCTTGTCCGCGTCGTTTCCGAGCGAAAGCAACCGAACCGCCAGGAGCACGTCCGTGCGCGTCGTCGTCAGGTACTGAACGCCACCCCGGATGGACTTCAGGTAGTGAACGCCACCCCGCACCGGGTGCGGCGATTCTTGAAGTGCCTCCCGGCCGAGAGCAACATGCGGATTTCCAAGTCCGACGGCGTTGGGCACTCGCAGGTAACATCGCGGGACTGCATGTGCCCACCGGGCACAAAGCGGACCTTCAGGGTCATCAGCGTCTCTGAAACCCGCTTCAGGTCGCAAATCACCCTCGAACTAATCGCCTTCTGCTCCTCATCGCACGCCGTCCCGTCGAGGTATCTCGAAATCGTTCCGCGGTCGAAAGCGCCGCGAAACTCGGCCACAAGTGCTCGCCGCATGTGGTCCCCCACCCGGAGAACATTGCGCAGCCAGGCCTGGTCGAGATCACAAATCTTCGTATGGGACCGGATTCGCTTCCGCAGCTCCGGGCCAAATCCCGGTCGGTCTATCAACAGCGTCCCGGACTCGAGGTTGTCCCGCTCGGCATCGCGCTCCAAGTTGAAGTGCTCGATCCGCAGGATGATCGTCCCCTGCTCAACGACCTTCGGCTCCGGCACAGGAGCAAACTCAACGGCGCCCATCGTCAGCTTGATCCAGGAAAACTTCTTGCCTGGCCCCGGTTCCTCGTCCGCCCCTGGCAGCTCGGCGCCACTGTTGAAGAGGTGCATTCCAGTTGGCGAAATCCTATCTGGGGCCAAGGAGAACAGACCGGCGTCGATAACGGTCCAAGCCGCTGCGTCGTCCGTGATCGCGCCGCTCGGTAGCGCGGTCAGGCTCCGGTGAAGGGCTCTGCGTTGTGTCCTCGTGGGCGTGACCATCTGCAGCTTCCCGCTGTTCTTCACCCGGTCTTGCTCTATGTACGGCCGCGGCTTCTCATCGTCGTGTGGGTTCTCGCTCGCTTCGAAAACTGTCTCTTCAAATTTCAAAGTGGGTCGGCTGTTGCTACTGCTGCTACTGCTGCTCCCTCCCCCGGGGGTATTGTTGTGTGGGATGCGCTCCGGTGCTTGGCTGTTCCTCGCTTCTCCCTTCGCAAGGAGTCGTAGCGGGGGAGCAGGCGGGATTTTCCCGCTTTGGTCGAAAGCAGACGCGTCCACCATCACTAGTGGAGGGATGTTGAGGACATTATCGATGTCCACACGCGGCCGCAGGATTTCGGGATACACCAGGAACTGCGTCACGGCCTTGCTGGCAAAACTGGGGCATTCAGAAAGCAGGCTCTATTTCTTACGACTGTCACGATGATATTTGTTAATGCACGAGTACGACTACGACTACGACCCCAAAACGACCCAAGAGCTTAACGAGGAACTCGTCATTTTGACGCAAGAAACAAACACTTCACGCGAAATACAACGATGAACAAAACTGGGAGGGACAGATGCGAAAAACAGTAGAAGAAAAAACCCATGTAGGGCATCAGCGTTGTTTCTTTCACATAGAGCGGCAGCATCTGGTTTTGCAGGGTTTGGAGTTGTTGGAACGCGTCCCGCCCTGTTTTGCTCCACACACCATAGCGGCTCAGCGCGCCACTGGCCTGAAGCCCGGTCAGCTTGCCCCGCAACTCGATCACCTGGGGGTCGGTCGTGTACTTGGACAACCGGTCGGCTGCGGCGGTCACTGGGCTGGTTGCGGCGGAGGTCTTCATTGGGCTCTTGTCCTGGTGGTTAATGATCTCCTCTGCGCTGCTGCGCGCGGTTGTTCTGCTGCTATAGGGCGGGGCAGTTGACAGGAGGACTACATGCGACAGTTGTATTTTGTGTTTCAGCTGCAGCATATCGTCGGAAGAAGCCCCCCCCTGCTCCCGATACTGAAAGGTCTGCGATGCTGATTTGTGGCCACGAATAAGCTCTGTCTTTTGCAAGCCGGCAAATCCGGAGGCTCCGCCACATTATAGTACAGGCGTTTTGTAATAAAACGCTGCAAGGCCGCCTACGCCGAAGACGTCTGCCATGCTAAGCGCCTACAGGAAAAAGTTCTACTTAGGCTCAGTATCTGTGCCTGCAGTCCTCTACTGCAAGTGACAATAAAGCTGATTTGTGTACACAAATGGTTTGAATATGGGGATGAGCAGGGGGGATTTTATTTCACGTTGATACAGCAATTCCTGCGCGGAAGCAGTTCCGTCTGCACCACGGTTGCTGGCGACGTCGGTGTGTATTTTCAGCGTCTTTCCGGCGAGCATTTCTGCCAAGCACTGCACGATCATTCCGCCCATGGAGTGGCCGATCAGGATCAGCTGGACATCGCATATTGTGAGGAAAAATCCCCCCTCCCCATACCAAAAAGGTGAACTACTGAAAATTTGTCATGCTGATTTGTGGCCACAAGTCGTCCCTTTATTGCAAGAGGGCAAAGCCAGAGAACCACCCGCGTTGCGCAGTCACTTTGTAATGCCGTATCGCCTCTAGAGGATATGCCTGCCTTGCTAGGTGCCTACAGCAAAACGCCTCTACTCAGGTGCTGCATCTGCCTGAAGTCCTCTACTGCTAGACAGATTGGATTTGTGTACACGAATACCGCATCACAGATTTCGGTTTTGATATGGGGAGGGGGGATTTTTCACTTTGATATCGCAACAAGGGCTAGTTGCTGGTCCCCCGGTTACTACTTTCGTTCCCTTGGAGTCCACCTGCTCTTCCAGGACGGCTTCCAGGACCGCCAACGCATCTTTCGCCATGCGGTCTAGCGTGAAAGAGTACCTCTCCTTGTCTATCAAAGGGAAAATAAATCCCCCCTCCCCATACTGAAAAGGTATATTTTTGGAAATTTGTGATGCTGATTTGTGGTCGCAAATCGTGTCTGTCTATACAAGAAGGCAACGCCGGGGTCTCCGCCGCATTGTGCAGGCAGTTTGTCATGCTGTTCGGACTACAGCGCGGATGTTTATTTTCATGCTAAGTGCCTAGGCCAAAACCTCTTTATTCACACTTAGTATGGGCCTGCAGTGCTGCTCTCCAGCAAGACAGCTCGGATTTGTGTACCCAAATCCAGCATCAGAATAGTTTCGTTTTGAAAAGGGAGGGGGGGTTTTTCCTGTCGATATTGTCGTTGCACCAAGAATATCACCTGTAAAAATGTCTGGGTCTGGAAACTTGTGATGCTAAAATGTGCATGATGAAAACACTTCCGAATGCAGTCCGGCATGACAACTTCCCGAAACGCTTCCCCATAGGAAATCCGCATGAGAAACTTCACGCGAAACACTTCACGCGAAATACAACGATGAACAAAACTGGGACGAAATTTGCTTTCCACCGATTCTACTACTCTCTTTGTCCTTCCAAACGCATCTGGTAGTTCTCGCACGAAAAAAACTTCGCCACACAAAAGAACACCAACATTGAATAAACATACAAGCCGCGTATAATTCAGGTAGCAACGATATTTGGGATGAAAATAGGATGGCAGACGACCCGAGTAGAGGTGTCGGCAAATGTTGCGCCCAAAAAAAAACAATAGGGGTGTTCGGAAATAATTTTGGAACAAGGAACACCCTTCGTGTGCGAAGTAGGAGCGCCACTCGTCAGCGACTCCTCCAAGCTGCGCCGCAGTTCAAGTGGCGAGTTTGTTTATATTTTCATGATCCGCCGAAGGTTTTTAATGCTGGGGTCAGAACTTCTTCTTCTACCTCGAGAAGAGGAGATTCCTAACTTGCTAAAACTAGAGCAGCCTTTTTGGTTGCTTTTATGGTTTTTTAATACCCGAAGTGAAGTGTAGTGCAGCTGCCGTCCCTTGCAAAGGACGAGCAAAAGCGGTCTTCTACTTCTTCCAGGGGCTTCGACGGATGGTGTGTTCAGGGTTCCTGTGAAGTTCGTGCTAAGAGGGTTTCCGGTTTAGGCTATTTCGTGCTAGAGAAGAATATGGATGAGTCGGGGTAGGAAAATAAAAGCTGAATTTGCGATTACGATTTTCCCGTTTATTCGACTTAACTTTAACACGTCAAGTCGAATTACTTTGTTCCCCGTCATCTTCTTCAAAAATAGTGTTCAGGCCTAGCAGACGCAGCGTCCAAGAACGAACGCTACTTAGTAGGCTACGGTAAGTAAAGTAGGTGTGTATCAGATGAACTCCGGACGTAGTAGAAGGCTTATCTTCCTGGGAGATCATACTTCCTTGTGCGAAAGAGAAATTAGACCCAGCACCATAAGGTTTTATAATTCTTCCATCATTTCGATTTCTGTCAGCTTTTAATGGTGTCCTCGTCCTGTCATGCTTTCCAGGTTTTTTAGCGTGATAAGATATACTGTTTTCGCACAACAAAAATGCCCTGCGAATTTTTGGAGATCTTCATTTCCGTTGAAAGATTCAACATCCTCATCTTCGAAGCGCTAGTAGTACGGCTCAAGCTGTAGACCAGATAATCTCGTCATCTTTGCAGACTAGTAGTTCTAGTATTCGTCGTCACAATGTGCCAGCCTTAGCAGATAAAATAAAAGGTAAAAAAGCGATTTGTGCACAACAGTGTTTTTCAGTACTATTCCAGGAGCCCAAAGGCCATTTTCTTTTTACTCTTCACGACTTTTACATGTAACAGCAGACGTACTTTGACGTTTATCAATCTCGCTTCTTTGCTCTAAGGCTTCTCGCATTCGGTGTTGGGCGAATTTTGTGCGATTATTGCCTATGAGCAATGTCAGAGACTGCATGGTAAAACAGCCGGTCATGAGTCAAGTAACTGGGCCAAATGACTGCTGGGTCAAGCAACAAGCTACGGTGTTGACTCAAGTATCGTACAGTAAGTCGAACATATACAAAATAACGTATACAGCCGTCGCCGTAAGGCTAAAGCTGCGGCGCCCGTGGCGCGCCTCACAGATAGTTAGGTGTAGAGCATTATACACGTCGGTAAATAAATCAGAACTATAAAGGGCCTACGTATACCCAATTCCATTGTGCTTGAAATACTAATACAGTGTAGGTCCGCAAGCCGATCGATCAAGTCTTGATTTGGATTAGTTCCGCAACGGAGAGGACACCAAGCCAGGCGATGCGGCTTTCCGCGATCTTTATGGGAGCGTCAGGCCGGAAATTTCATTCTGCAAAACGGAAGAAGCTTCTCAAGCTAAAGCTTGACATTTTTAGTACTCGTGACGCAAAACGCACCTAAAGGTGACTAAATTTCTAAGAAAGAATCAAATTTGTTTTCTTGGGAGGTTCTTTTGCGGATTTATTTCTTCTACGTATCTATTCATACATAGAAGAAACCCTTCTCAACAAGAACCGCGGCGGGCGTCTCTACTCATCATCATCATCTTTGTGTTTGTCCGTGACATTGTAAATTGTCTTTTCTCATCCTTCTTTGAGTGGACGCACACTCGAACACAGATTTGTGACGGCCGGCGTCACTCCGCAACCCACAGGCCTTCCTGGTTGCGGTAGAAGGCTTGGCCCGCAACGTCTTTGATTTCTCGCCCCGTGTTTTCGCAGAAATCTTCTCCCGTCACCGTAAAGCGAATTTCTTGGTCGCTTTCTAGTTGCCAGTGTTCTCCCCCGTTGGCGCTCGGCACTCTGCCCCAGCGCCTGCCGCTGATCTTTTGAATGAAGGCCGCCTTGGCCTGTTCGGCTTCTTGTCTCTGCTGCTCTATGCGTGCGCGCTGCTCCCTGCTTCTGGTGTTCATTTTCTCTGTGGCCTGTCTTGGCTGTCTCCTTTGTCGGCCCGTTTGCACTGTTCGTTTTTTCCTTATTAGCTCCTTCAGCGTGATTGCATCTGGCGGGGCACGGAAAAACTCGCCTTGTTCTATGCCATAGTGTGCGAAATCTTGCACCACGAGCTTGCCCCACTCCGACTTTATGCGAATTTCGTTCCGGATCCACAGCGCGGAATTCTCTGTGCGGTCGCGGGCGGCATGGGCAACCCAAGCCACCCTCTTCTCCCTCACCGCCGTCTCGATGTCGAGCACACCGAGCCCCCTGCACATTTCCAGCCTGCTAGCATGCTCGTCCTCCTCTTCTTCGCTTTGCCCGTCCGCGTCCTGTTGCTGCTGCTCCCTTTGCCACTGCCTTTTTACCCCAAGGACTGTTTTTAGTGCCTGCAGCTGGAACTTGCGTAGGGCCTTCCAGTCACACTCCCGTGGCGCCCAACATTCACTATTGTATAACGCGACGGAGCTGCACAACGACGTGAACAGCTCCGCCTTCAGTCCCATCGGCGTTTCTTTGTCTGCCCAAATATTGCGAAGCTGCTGCACAGTGGCGCGCGCTATTCCTGTTCTCCGGTCTGTTTCCTTGCTTGTTGCGCTGCTGCACTGTACCTGCGTCCCTAGGTATCGGAATACCCCGACCGTCTTGACCGGCTTGCCGTCGTAGGTCTGCAACCCTGCGGGCACTACTGCTGCCGCCCGCTGTGTCTTGGCCTTTTGTTCTAGATACCGCCCGACCCTCAGCACCTTCAGCTCTTCTTTGCTCATCCCTGGCCGACAGTATCCCGTCGCCATGTGGTATCTCAGTGCTTTTTCGTCAGGAAGGACGTCTTCGCACCGTGGGCAGCGGTGGGTGTTTTTGCTTTCCAGGACGTGGCGCACGCGCCCGAGGCGCGATATGCGTACCACCTCCCGCCCGTCCAGGTGCGCCCAGCTTGTGCGTTTTAGCCAGCAGAGGCTGTGCTTCCCATCGTCCCACGCGATGAGGTGGGTCACCTTCTCCATGGGCATGCTTTGGGCCGTTTTCTTTTTTGCTGCTGCGGCATATTCTGGAATTAGGTCGACCCCGTCCCATTCAATTGCCCAGCCTTCGCGCCCGTCTGCGTCCCCTTCGTTGACCACGACCCGCTCCTTTCTCGCGTCTTCGTTTTGCTTTTTCGCTGGCAGTAGGCCGATGGTCATGGCCTCGGTCTTCTTGGCGTTGAGCTCCAACCCCACGAAGCGGCACGCCGCCTGCAGCTGGATTAACGCCCGCTGGGCCTCTTCTTTGCTGTCGGACCTGATCACGAGATCGTCCACGAATCCCAGCCAAGACACAAAGGCATGGTCTATTTTGCTGCGCACCCAGTCCCCCTGCTCCTGCATTGCATCCTCAAACGCCAGAAGCGCGAAGCCGAGGACCAACACAAAGATCAAGGGCGACAAGGAGCTTCCTTGTCGTATTCCGCACCTCTGGCGCGTTTTGCTGCTTCGCTTCCCCGGTGCTATCTTCAGGCTGTAGCTGGCCCCCTGGTAGAGTCTGCGGACCAAGTCCGCGAGGTCTGGCGGGAAGCCCTGCCACTTCAGTATCTCGGTCATTTTCTCCCAATTTAGTGAGTCGTAGGCCTTCTGGAAGTCTATAAAGTCGTAGATGCGTTCGTCGCCACTTTTTATCGCGTGCTCCATGTCCCTGAGTAGTTTAAAAACCGCATGTCTGCACGAAAGTCCCCGAACAGAGCCCTTCTGCCTCTTGTCCACCGCTGCGTATGCGCTGTCCCGCACCCGGTTTAGTACTATCAGGGACAGGAGTTTCTCGCCGACATGGAGCAGCGCCACTGGTCTATAATTGCACGGAATCCGCGGCCCGGATTTGTGCAATAGAGCTATTTCTGCTTCCAACCAGCTCTCTGGCACTTCGCCCCCTTCAAAGATCTTCTTCACCACCGCCCGGAGTATCCGCCGCGCGGCCTCCGAGTGGGTGAAGAATTCGGCCGGGAAGTCCCCGGCGTGGCTTTTTCCTTTTTTCAGCTCCTTAACTGCTTGGTCGATCTCTCCATCTGTGGGGCAACCCGTCCGGGTCGCGCTCCATGTCGGTCGTGGCTCCTGCTGTAGTAGCGCTTCGCATCTCTTCCAGGCTGCGGTCTCTCGTAGTCGTTTGTCTGCGGCGGGTCTCGGGGTGCCTAGTATCTGTTTCCAAAATTCGACATGAGGCTTCTCGCCCCCGGGCAGGCCGTTCTGCCCTTGTTTCCTTGCCCTCCCCGCCAGCTGTCGGACCGTTTCGTATACGGCCTTCGAGTTTCCCGCTGAGTCCGCCCGCTGAAGTTCTTCTATTTTCCCCCGGAGCCACTGCTGTTTGTCCTCTGTGATCTCCATCTTGATCCGTCTTCGCAGCCGTGCGTCGGCTTGCTTGTCCTTCTTCTCCTTCGCTCTGTTTTTTCTCCGTTTTTCAATCGTCTTCCAGGTCCGGTCTGAAATCCAGGGCTTCCTCCTCGCCTCAGGCTTGTTCCGCTTCCATTCCTCCTCCATGTCCTGAAGCAGCGGCTGCATCACTTCGTTGAAACGCTGCCAAACGTCGATGGCAGTGGTGTTTTCGCCTTCCATGCGAAGAAATTCTTCTTCTGGCAGTTTGTCTAGCAGCTGTTGGTCCACCTCAAGCGCGCGGTGCTTGTTTCGCAGCAGTTGTTTCCCCACCCTCTCCTTGGTTTTTGGCACCCGGATCGCCTGGCCCTGTATCCGCATCAGCACCAGGCGGTGGTCGGATTCTGTGTACAGATCCCCCGCCACCTCGAAGGCCCTGCAGAGGCCCCGGTCTCTGTACCTCACAAAAAGATGGTCATACTCCCGCCGCTTTCTGCCATGTGGAAACTTGCCCTCGAAGGTGTATCGCTTTCGAAATTGCTTCCGGTAGAGGCTTGATACTGATGTTAGCTGATTGCTGGTCGCCATTTCCAGTGCCCTTCTGCCGTTGTCTGAAGGAAGAAAAAAATCTTCCGTCAGCCCGCATTTGCCTACCACGAATGGCAGGCCGCTGTCAACCAGCTCATGCTGCGGCGAGCAGAGCTCGCAATTGAAGTCCCCGCCGAGCACCAAAATGTCGTATGGTGGCACCTGGTCGAGTTCTTTCTGCAATTCGTGGTAGAAGCGTAGTTTTGCTGCCGCGGGCGACACCTCGGTCGGCGCGTACGCCGACACGAAGTGCGCCTTTTTTCCTAGTTTGCTCTTTACCGCAACCCGCACGACCCGACTATTGCTCTTCTCCGTCATTTCCACCACCTCCAGCGTATTGTGGACCAGCACCATCGTGCCGTATACTGTTGGCCCGCTCCCATTTGCTGCTTCTGCGCCCCCCCCGTACGCCTGATACTCTTCCCAGGCTTCGCCAGTTAGCCACTCTCTGCATCTTGTTTCCTGCAATAGCATTACTTTCGCCTGCCTTTCCCGCGCGTCTTGTAGTACTGCTTGTTTTTGTAGTGATGGTCCCTGCACGTCGTCCCGGCCTAGTGTTAAGACGTTCAGCGTCCCGACATTGTAATTATGGATTGATTCTGCAGTTAATCGCTCACGGGGGGGTTGCTCCCCCCCGGTTCCGGATGAACGACGCCCGGCTCGGCATGCCGCCTTACCAGGGAGCCGCATGGTTCCGGTGCTTGAGCCGTTGCTTGCCTTGAGCCGGTAAAAACTCCGCTCTTTCTTCTTCGTATTGCGACTCCGGTTGTCTTCTCTCCGAAGTCGTTATTTGTGTTCGAAATGCCCTCAGTGCAGCTCTCGGCGGGCTTTCCGATAGCTCCCAAAGTGAACGCCTACTTCCCTCCGGCTGTTCACACTCTCGTGACGCTCACTAGCCTTCGCCCTTCTTGGTTCCTACGAACACATCATACAATGGCGCCGGCTCTGAGATCAGAGATAGAAAAAGAAAAGCACAACAAATGCTATTCTTTGACTTGTCGCTCCTCAATCGTACAGAATAGTGCAGGTTATCACAGGGTTGCAATTATTGGAATTTGCTATCTTCTTTCGCCGTTCTATCGCGTTCTGGATTGGTTCGCTCTGGTGCAGGTGCTTCTTCAAGGATTTCTTTCTTCGTTCTTCTCGTAATAAATGCAGTGTCGTCTGTCCCGCGCGTGCTGGGACTGTTTCTGCACTCTGGGTGCAGTTCACATCCCGCAGTCAGAAATAGACTGCTTCAGCTTCTCGAGAGTCAAATATTATCTTGCTTGCACGTGCTAATTAGTATCTTCTACACCATTTCATCTGAATAAGCGTCGACATCAACATCTTTCATCACCACCACCTCCTCCTCTCAAGCCCCTGCGGGCTTGTTCCGGCGCGATCGGGGTTGACTCACCGGTGGTCGCTCGCGGGTCCTCCCCCGCTGTCTCTCGTCCCGCCGGGAGCGCGACCGATCGTTCTTCTTGTTTTTCTCTTCCTCCTCCTCCTTCTTTCGCTGCGTTGCACTGCGGATAATGTCGGGTCGGACCGACTTATCACGCTTTTTCAAATCGGCGGGCGCAGCAGCAGATGATGAAGACGCAGCGGTGGATGTGGCAGCGGCGGGCGGCTTGTCGGCCCCCTTTCCGCCTTTCTTGTTTTCCGGTGCCGCGGCCGTCTTGTCCTTCTCCAGCCCCTTGGCGGATTTCATGGACTGGGTGGCCTTGGCCTCCTTCTTCCCTTTTTCGTTTTCCGCTGTCGCCTTCTCTACGTCTTTATTGTGTGCGTTCTCCGTTCTCCTCTTGAATTCGTTGGCCCCCTTGGTCGTCCGCGGCACGTTCGGCTTTATCCAGCAGTCAAGGATAAATCTCATCGTTGGATTTCGCGCCGGGTTTTTCACCAAGGATAACAGGCCCATGCTCTCCAGGGAGTCCGACAAAAAGATATCGCAGTAGCCGGTGCGCGAGTTGACGTTTATCCAGTGAAGGTACTCCGGCACCATCGCATCCAAAACGTCGCACACCTGCCTCACCAGGTTGGCGCACTCCTTTTCATCTTCTTTGTCGTATGCGAAGTCTTCCTCCTTCACCTCTTTCCCCTGGCCGTCTTCGCGTGGTACCAAATTGCGGCATGGCTCTCCTTGCAAAACTCGCTCCTCCAGCAGCCGGTTTTGGATTTTCTTCACCACGTATTTTTTCCACTCCTTCACCAGCTCCTGTGGCGACGCCGCCAGCAGGTCCATGGTCGGGCTCAGGTTCTTAGGTTTCATGTCGTGTCCGAGGACGGAGGAGCTGAAGGTTGACGCTTGCAGGATGGAGTCCTCGTCCTCCTCCTGATCCTCGTCTTCCTTCTTGCGGCGTTTGCTGTTCTTCGTGTTCGCTGCGGCGGCGCCTGCAGCGGGGTATGCGACGATGGAGCTGGAGTTCTTGTTTGCGGACATCGTGATGCCGGCCCCGGTGCTGTTCCGCTCCCCCCTGCGTGGGGTTGCTCCTTTCTCCTTCTCCTTCATCTTGTCCTTGCTTTTTTCGTCTTCGCCGGCAATGTCTTCCATTTGCTCACTGTCCAGTTCGCTGCTGCTGTTGTCGCTCGACGAAGAGTCTTCGTCCAGAGATTTTCCGCTCTGAACTCGTTCCCGCCAGTCCGCCATTGTCAGGATTTCCATGCCTTGCATGGAGACTGTTTTCATCGATATCAAGTCGGCGATTTGCTTTTTTTGTTTTTGTTGTTCCTTGTTCCGACCCTTCGCAGCATTTGCTTTGCCCTTGCCCTTGGTCTTCGTTGCCGCCTCGTCCCCGGTGTCCAGCTGCGCCGGGGTCTTCGATTTATTCGCCTTTGATTTCGGCACGCCCATGTTGTGACTTTTTGTTTCTAAAATCAAAATATAAATTCCACGGCAACATAGCAAGAATATAGGAGAAAGTTGTCCTGTTCGTGCTGACCTCTCAACAATAAGTTAATTGAAAAGCCCCCTCGAAGAAGCTATTGCACGAGATCCAGGTCTATCAAATGTAAAAATGTCTGGGTCTGGAAGAATGCAAGGTTGTCATGCTTGTCTGGCATGACTCTTAAATCTGTCATGCACATTACCCAAGAGCCCCACTTTTCTGTCATGCAGAAACGTAGCTTGTCATGCAGAATAGGCAACACCTAGAAGCTCAGAAACTTGCCATGCTGAGCCAGCAATTGTCGCCTCCTCATGATACGCCACACAGCATCACAAGTTTCCAGACCCAGACATTTTTACATTTGATAAGGTCCTCGTGGTCCAGCCGGATCCACCGCGCAGCTGTTGTTCCTAACAGTTTGTAATGCTAAAGACGAATGAATCGGCAAGGAGCTGAGGGAAATTTCTCATGCTGTTACGCCGTACAAGCAGCAAGTTTGCAATGCAAGTATCAGCAACACAAGTTTCCAGACCCAGACATTTTTGCAGATGATAAGCATGGAGCTCCACTTGCTCGCCTCCGGAGCAGCGCGGGAGAAACGAGGACGAAAACCAGCGCGAGGAAATATCAAAGGGAAAAATGCCCCCCACCCCTGAAATTGCAACAATTTGTGATGCGAAGTTTCCAGATGAAAGCTTTTTGTCATGCATGAAAGGAGTAAGAATCTTTCTGATGCAGATAATTCTAGTCGTGTTTCGCATCGCTTGCATGACAAGCACCGCTCTTGCTGGGATCTTTTGCAATACAAATTTTTGCTATTCACGATCGGAAATCTGTGATGCTGATACACGCAAGAGGGCGAATGTTTCATTTGGAAAGATTTGCAATACAAATGCTTTCAAGTTCGGGGGTGGGGGCATTTTTCATTGTAATAGGAAAGCGACGAGATAACGTACTTGTATATTTGTTGTTTACACCGATGGCAGATTGCACAAAACATTTGATATAGCAGACGCAGCGTCCGAGAACGCTAGTTAGTAGGCTAGGGTAAGTATTGAGAGGAAAAATCCCCCCTCCCCATATCGAAAAGGCATGCTTCCGAATATTTGTCTTGCTGATTTGAGACCACAAATCACGTATGTCTTGCAAGAAGACAAATGCAGAGGCTTCCGCGCCATTATGGAAGCGCTTTGGCATGCTGTTGGGCTTAGAGGACAGCCGTTTGTAATGCTAAGCAGCTAGACCCAAATGTCCCTCCCTAGGCTGCGGATCTGGCTGCGATGCCGTATTGCAAGACAGCCCGCCTTTGTGTACACAAATCCTGCATCACAGATTTCCCATTTGATATTGGGTGGGGGCTTTTTTCATTTTGATAGTTTGGTATTGCACGAGATCCAGGTCGTCCTCGTGGTCCAGCCGGATCCACCGCGTATCCTGCGTAAAAACGTACCCACACCATAGTTGTCATGCAACTCTGCATGCTTAAAATGTTTCTCATGCGGAGCCCCATGAGAAGCATTTTCTAATGCGGTTTTGAAATTTGTCATGCTCCAATCAGCGCGAGATACTAGATCTGTAATGCTGCTAAACTAGCTCAAACAGCACTACACTACGCGGACAAACTTGTCATGCCAAACAACCAAAGCTGGCTGATTTGTCTAGCAGATTCCCCATCCTGACTCTGGTGTGGGTACGTTTTTACTCAGGATACCGCGCAGCTGTTGTTCCTAACAGCCACTTTTCCTGGCCCACTACACGTGTTTTTTTGAAGAATTTATTTCTGGCCTTCCGCTCAACCTGCACCGAAAACCGCAGCACTTGCGTGGACGCGAAGGTGACCTGCTGCTTGATATCCAAGAAAAAAAGATTGTAGGTGTAACTTTTTTGGAGGAACAGCACTACAAAGCTGTGTGGCAACATGAGAGCAAAACCTGTCATGCGCAGATAGTACTGGGAAACGCGGCTAAATGGACCGCGCAACGCATTCCCAGGATGACAGACGCAATCATCTTGCACGTTGCGCATCACAAACTTACACTAACAATGTTTTTCTCTTGGATACTTGCTCGCCGACTGCCGCTGCTGCTTCCACGCGAACTAGAAGAGCCGCTCTTGCTCTCGCTCCTGCGACCATATCAAACGCAAAAATCGATCTGGGTCTGGAGATTTGTAATGCTAAAAGTGAATGGGAGTTGTTCCACTGCAATACGGAGCCAAGCATGACAAATTTTTGGGCTCATGTGTTGCGTGTTCCGCATGGCAGACTGCGTTCTTTTTGCATGGCAGGTAAGAGGACAGCTTTGTGCCCATGCATCACAGATTCTTGAGCCATGTCAGACATGCATGACAAATGTAGCAATCTTCCAGACCCAGACATTTTTACATTTGATAGACCAGGCCGGTTCGACGCCGCGCCGGAAGGTGGGTTTTTCGCTTTGATGTTGCGCCCGCGCAACCCGGCCGCAGGAGTTGCACTTCTCGAGCTGCTACAACCCGCCTGCGCAACCCCGCACGACGGTGTTGGTTGCTCCTCGACGAGCTTAGGAACCGGAAGCAGCGTGGTCTGAAGCAGTGCGGTATCAAATGCAAAAATGTAGTCTGGATCTGGAAGATTGGAACTTGTGATGCTAACTTGGGATAATGCATCTAACTTGTGATGCTAACTTGTGATGCTAACTTGGAACTTGTGATGCTAACTTGGGATAATTCTAAAAAAATCTGTATTGCATGAGGACCAGCAAGGGGTGGAGTCTTGTTTGTGCTACGCGGGGCGGGCGTTTGTCATGCGGGGTAGGCATCAGGAAGGGTAGTTCTAAAAGTCTGTGATGCAGCTAGGGTGTGCAACATTACAGACGTCCTGGGTCATGCAAAACATGCATCAGACAAGTCTCAGAATCTTCCAGACCCAGCAGCCATTTTCGCATTTGATATGCGGGCAAAAGCGCATCGTCCATAACCTCCAGCGTCAGGGTTTGCAGAACTTCCAGCCGTCCGCGTCTGGGGGCCGTCGCGGCATTGTACTCCGTCAAGCGGTCAAAAAGCGTGTCTAGCGCGGGCTGTTCTCCTCTAGGCAGCTCTTCCTCTGACTTCAGCATGAGTTCCCCAATCGCGATCTGAGAATCCCGAAGGAGGGAGAGCGTTGCCAAAAAAGGGTACTGGATCTCGCCGGGACCAAATGAGGAAAAACGATACGCGGAAACTTTGTCTCCTTCCGTTACCCACACCGCCTCATTGAACGTCTTCAGCACGCTGACAAAGGGAGGAAGCGTATATAAATCTTGAATATATACAAAGACCTTCATCTTCAAGCTGAGTTGTTCGTCCGTTGTCGGAAGCTGCGGGGGCCCCCCGTCTGCTGCCGATGCAGTCCATTGTGAAAGCAGTGCAGCAAACGCGCTCCCGCTCTGCGCCTGGAGCTGCGACACTTCCCGAAAACCCTCAATAACCTTCCCAAAAAGGTCCTCCATGCTGGTGTTTGGTTCCTGTATCCTCGCTCGGTCTTTGATCTGCATCATCTCGTAGCGTGCAGCAGCCAGTAAGACCGCACGTTCGTCCGCTTCGAGTTTTACTGCATGGCGCCCCGGACCCTTTTATGGATTGCAAAAATGTCGGGGTCTGGAAGGTTGGAACTTGTGATGCTAACTTTGGACTCTAAAAAATTCTGTATTGCATGACCAGCAAGAGGAGTCCGGTTTGTGCTACGCGCGGAGGGCATTTGTCATGCGGAATAGGCATCAGGAAGGCCTCTAAAAATCTGTGATGCTAGGGCTTCCATGACAGACATTCTGTGTCATGCAAAAACAGCATAACAAATTTCGGATTCTTCCAGACCCAGACATTTTTACGATTGATACCTTTTCGACCTGCCCGAGAGCTGCCGAATACTTTGTCTCCATTTTTCTCTCCACTTCTTCCGCCCACTCCACCACTTTTTTGACGGCGGCAAACTTCGTCCTCAGGCTTTCGTTTCTTTCTATGATTGGGCTAGCTTCGAAGACTTTTTCCGTGACAAGAACTTTCCTTTCCTCCTTATCAAACGGAAAATAAGTCCCCCCTCCGCATATCAAAACGAAGTTTCTGATGCTGGATTTGCGCACTATACAGATCAGGTTTGTCTTGCTTGAGAGGACAGCAGGCCTATAATTCTAAGACTGGGTAGAGATGTTTTCACCTAGGCAATCATCTAGTCTGCACAGCCAACAGCATCACAAACCGCCAGCAGAATGCGGCGGTTGTCTGTGGACTTGCGTCCTTGCAACACAGAGACAACTTGTGGTCACAAATCAGGATTACAAATTATCTGCGATATACCTTTTCGATATGGGAAGGGGGGATTTTCCCTTACGATACTCCTCGCTCAGGTGGAGCCGTGCCTTCTTTCGCAAAGTTTCGCCGACCTCTTTGGCCTTCGCAAGCGTGGTATTAACTGCAAATATGTCTGGGTCTGGAAGGATGCGAGGTTTGTCATGCATATTTTGCATGGCTCATGATTGTCTGTAATGCATGATCTAGCGTCACAGATACAGATTCTTAGAGGGATTGCTAATGCCTATTCCGCATGAGAAATGCCCTTCCCGCGTAGAACAGACTGGACTCCTCTTGCTGGTATTGCGATACAGATTTTCTCTAGAATCCAAAGACAGCATCACAGGTTGCAACCTTCCAGACATCCAGGGATTTTTGCATTTGATACGTGGCCTGGTCTTTATTTGCCGACGGGCAGGGCGATGCTTCCATCGCCGCCTCGACCTCCCACTCTCGCACGAAGCCATACGGCACTACTTCCGCAACCCTACTCTTTGACTATCAACTGCAAAAATCCCTGGATGTCTGGAAGAGTGCGAACTTGTGATGCGCATTTAACGACACACACGACCACACAAATCTCTCATGCATAGCCAGCAAAAGAGGTCCGTTTTCTGTCACCAAAGTGGGGCGACATTTGTCATGCGGATCAAGCAATGCGGAAGCTTCTCGAGGAGATCTGTGGTGCTAGGGCTTCCATGACAGACATTGATTCTGTGTCATGCAACAACAGCATGGCAAAAATTCAATATGAATTCTTCCAGACCCAGACATATTTGCATTTGATATCTTCGACGTTGCTAACTTCTTCTTCCCCAAATGCACCATAGCTTTGAACTGGGTGACATCAAAAGGAAAAATCCCCCCTCCCCATATCAAAACGAAACTTCTGACGCTGGATTTCCCTACACAAAAAAATCCGATTTGTCCTGCAGGAAGGTAGCGCAGCCAGATGCTCGGCCTAGATAGGGGCGTTTGGGTCTAGTTGCTTAGCATTACAAGAAACGGCTGTCCCCTAAGCGCAACATTGCGTGCCAAATCGCTTCCATAATGGCGAGGAAGCCTCTGCGCCTGTCTTTTTGCAAGACAGACGCACGTGATTTGTGGTCTCAAATCAGCAACACAAATTTTCGGAAACATACCTTTTCGATATGGGAGGGGGGATTTCTCCGTACAATAGGTGAGTACGAGATCGATCCTAAGGACTGCTGACTGCCAGGCCGCGGCCTCGCACATCTTGCGAAACAACTTTCTTCCCCCGATAGAATTTTGGTCATCTTGTTCGCTTTTCACAATCTGGCGGCCGAACGCCGTGTTTTGTATGTATTCCCACAGTCGATGTCGAACGCCGTGTTTTGCATGGCGAAGCAGTGTCTGTATTCCCACAGTCGGGTGGAGCAAAAGGGGTAGCGCGCAGCTATTCCACCACTTGGTCGCGTCCTTAGTAGCGTTGACAACAGCGGTCACTACCCAGCGTTGAACCTCATCTTTTGAAAGCGCTCTCTCCAGGTTCGGGCCGCTGCTCTCCGACAAGACAAGTTCCCCTTTTTCTCTCATGAGACGCTGATAGCCGGCGCTTGCTCGGATCGTTTCTATGTCTCGGGCCTTGTAGTTCCGACGTATACGTGTGGCCTCCTTCGACTGCTGCATCAATGCGCACCTCCTTTCGTGGGCCTTTCTTTTCTCCCGCGCAGCTTGCTCGGCAGTACTGGGTTCGACTTCCAAATCGCCCAGACAGATCCGCTCACCCCGGAGCGCTTTCGCTCGTATCTCGCCCAGGCGGTATTGAGAGGAAAAATCCCCCCTCCTCATATTGACAGGGTATGTCTCCGGGAATTTTTGTTGCTGATTTGAGGTCACAAGTCAGATTTGTCTTGCAAGAAGACAAGTGCACCAGAGGCATCCGCCCAATTGCGCAAGCGATTTGGCATGCTGTTGGTCCTAGAGGGTAGCCGTTTGCAATGCTGAACAACTAGACCTGAGCGCTCGCAACTAGGCTGCGGACCTGGCCGTAGTGCCTTACTGCAAGACAAGTCGGATTTGTGTACGCAAATCAGCAACAGAAATTTCCGTTTTGATATGGGGAGGGGGGATTTTTCATTTTGATAGGCGGCGCGCCCACTCGTTCCTTTCCCGTTCCCGGGCTTCTTCGCGCTCCTGTTCGATTTCCCTGATGACGGCGTCCCAGTCCGCAGTCTCCTGCGCCTCTCGCCGCTCTTGTTTTGTGAGTTTGTTCACAACCTTCTTGCGCGCCTCTTTGATTGCTTGTTGCTCCTCGGTATGCATTGCAAATGTGTCTGGGTCTGGAAGTTTGTGTTGCTGACACTCGCATCAGAGAGTAACCGCTTATACGGCATAATAGCAGCAGAAGTTTATTGGCCGCAAGGCGGGTTGCTGATTCATTTTCATTCATAAAACGCATGTAGACAAACTTCCAACCAGCACGACAAAAAAACTGGCGCATCGCATTCATGCATTACAGATCTTCTTGTCCTTCAATTCTCGCATGACAAATCCAGACCCAGACATATTTGCAATGCATACTCAGCAAAGGCAGCTTGCTCGAGCTCCCTCTTCCTGGCCTCTTCATCCTCCCGTTCCTGGGCCCTCTCCTCGGCCTCGGCTTTTTCCTCTTTACGCTTCCTCTCTTCCCGCCGTCTTACATCTGCTGCGACTGCGTTTCGCAGGTGCTTTATCCGCGCAGAGAGCACCGCAACCCGAATGTACAGCTGTTCCATACTGTGAATTACCGCGTGCGCGTCTTCCAATGCATCCCAGGTCCCCACGAATGCTGTGTCCGCATAATGGTGGCCATCTGTTGGATTCTTCACATATGTCGCGCAATTCTCTTCCACAAACCGCTTCCGCGGGAGCACGCAGCGTCTGGCTGCTTTCACGAGTTGCACGGCTTCCCGTAGCGCTTTCTCAGTCCTAACCCTGTCTCCCGCCCGCGCCTCTTGCCCCTCGACCAGCGCGCCGCCCAAGTTGTGCCACAGAGCCGGGTAGCTGACCACCGGCTGTCCTGTTTCGTGGCCCACCCCCACTGCGGCACGCATGGCCTGCGAGACTGCGCCGGGCTTCTGCTGTACTTCTTCCGCCCGTTGCACTTCCCCCAGTGCTGGCGGCGCGTCCGCCCCGCGGCCCGGACCCGCAACAGGAGCTGCCCCTGCTCCAGCGCCGGCCTGCTGCTCTTGCTCGTTGATCTCACCGATTCGCAGGACTAGTTGCACCGCGGCACGGATTATCAAATGTAAATGTGTCTGGGTCCTCTGGAAAAGTGCAACGTTTGTCATGCACGTTTTGCACGATGCGTGAGGAGGTCTGTGATGCATGCCGTAGCATCACAGATTCTATGAGATCTTTTCCATGCCTTTTCCGCATGAGAAACCGTCTCTCGGCTTTCTCAAAAGTGAACAGCTTTATTGGTAATCATGCAACACAGATTTTTGTATGATTCAGATTTAGCATGACAAGTTGTACTCTTCCGGACCCAGACATATTTGCAATGCATACGGATTTCGTCTACTTTCGCGTTCACGGATGCATTTCGCTCACTTTCGCTCACTTTCGCGTCGACTAGCTTGTCAAAGGATCCGTATGCATTCGCGTGACATTCCAATCGTTTCGCGTCAGCGTACTGAAAGCATTTTTTCTGGTGAAGCAGTTTTTCCGCTTCAGGAGAAGTGGAGGACGACGCGGCAGTCGGGCGCAGCTTGTTCAGAGTGAAGGCAACGCAGCACAGTGGCGCAACGAGAAGCTCTTGGCCGCAAAGAAGCACGGCGGAGATGATCATAACTTTCTTCATCGTGGTGCACGTGGCCTTCTTGATGTGGCGCGGCGAAAGAGGCAGTAGTACACGGTCCGGTCGCGGAGTGAGACGAGGGGACTTTTTTACCAACGCCAACCGCTCCTGGTGCTCCATGATGTTAAAAAATGAGTTCAGGGTAGTGCAGGATTTTTGTTAAGGGTAGTGCAGGAATTAATATCCCAGTCGTTTCGCTATAGTTATATTAGACTTTACTTCGCAAGGGCAAATGTGATCATAAAGAAAAATACTTAACGTATACCGAAATTATACCTGACCAAAAGAACCTCAGGGACGATAAATCATACAAGGAGCAGCTGGAGCTGATAGTGCTTCTCTATAATAGTATACTTGTGCCAAAACTAGAACTAGTTGGAACGACTAGGCGTCAGTCGTGACAAAACTTTGCAGGATGGGTGAGGTAGTTGTTGCTTTTAGTAGCAAGGTCGTACTCGATCTAATTTTTACAGCACAAAAAAGATGATTTAAATGTGTTCGACTAGTATATATAAGCCTTAGTCTGTCCCTGTTCAACCCCCCTATCCTACTACTTTTACGCAGCACAATAAACTAGAAAACAAGAATCCGGCCTCAGGGTAAGGTACTTTAGCGCCTCCAAAATGTTAAAAACAAGGGTAGAAGCTCCTGTGTGCGAGATTTTTACTATTTGGCCCACTTTCCATTCGTCCAAACGCCACGACAGCGACACAGTTCGGCTTTATTGCCTTGTTTTAGGTGAAGTTTTCCTGGTGCGAATTGCTTTGCCATGCGTTTTCTACACCCGCCATGCCAAATAAAACCGAAAAGGCACCGGAGCTGGGTACTAGAGCACCAGGAAAACGGGAGCAAATTCATTCGGTGAAATTCTACGGCTTTCTGGATCAGAAAATTTTTGCTGCAAAAAGCTATCACGTTACAGACGATTTGAAATTTGGTAATTAGACCGAGTTCTTGTACAGGTTTTTCTCGCTCTCACCGACTAGTAATGTTTTTGTTCTATCCAGGATCTTTCTACTACTTCCAGTTGCATTTTTTACCTCAGTCTTTTCACATTGTTCATCCCTACTTCCAGGATCTTCCACTTGCGAGCAAGTTCATTCTACTTTTAACCGACGTGTATTTTTGTCTTGGTGTGCCTATGTTGGCTATACTATCGGCGTTTTTGCTTTACTTCTGCAAGAGCTTGTTTTATTGTTACATCTTCACATCATACCTCTCGCGATCTCGCACTTCCTCCACTGCTTCGATACCATTCGCTTTTCTGCATACAAACCTAATCATCCATTGATGAGCCGGTTGTTTGACCGAGGTCCTGATTTTATTGCAATGATCTCGCTCATAGTATAAAATATGACTCATCGGGATCTGATAGTGATACTGATGGAAACATACCGCGAGGTGGAGCCACAGCAGAACAGGCCGGCGCAACGGAACACTTATTAAATCCACAAAAAATAAGCATGTTGTGACGATAAACACGCGGCAAGCACTCACAAAATACCAATATTGCGTCGTACTGCGCGGCGCCCCTCCATCTTCCGTGAGAGTAGTTATATGCAGAATGACGAGACTTCTCAGCATCAAATTCAAAATACATTGAATTGCGCTGAAATCAATGGGGACCGTGAAAGTTTTTTGGATTTTGCTCTCGTCAGTATAGGCGCCACGATGAGGGAAACAGTTGTGATTTAGATAACATCTTCCACGGCTGTCGACTCCCACGCTCAGCTGGGGTGGAGGCAACTACCCGGTGGTGTGGCTAGCTGCGCACTGACCTCCGATGTGAGCAGCCGTAGCATCGTCGCGAGGAGGAGGGAACAGCAGTGCGGAGACCGGTGGATTCGCAATGCGAGAAGCCGGAAGAAGGGGTCAGACCGCACATTACAGAACACGAAGTGGAACAGCGACGAGATGATGACGACAGGCCTGCTGGATCAACACCATTTCCGATCTGAAGTTGTCATTAGATGTTGTCATGTTTTATGTTTGTGCCTTTGTAATATATAAAAAAAAGAAATTTAGATAACATCTTCCTACTTCAGTATCCATGCTCCAGCACTACATTTCTTGAGGTTAGTACCTATTCGCGTCTCCTTCCACAAGGCAGTTTCTTCAATTCGTGTCTCGGCGTCGACGTGCCAGAATTTCCGCAACGAAAAGATTTCTCAGAAAATATATAAAACAACTCCGTCGTGGCGCAATGATATTTAAGCTCTTTACGACTTGCTTTTCCCCTGCTTGTTCGCACCGCCACCACCTTTGTTAATATTTCCCCCAGCACCTCCGGCTGCACTACTGTAGTTATGCGTTCCTTTGTTATTTCCGCCAGCTGCGCCCTGAGCATGATTTTTACCGCCCCCGCCGCCTTGCTTGCTGTTTCCATAATGCTTACCCCCACCACCTGTAGGAACTGCTGTTGTTGTTCCGGAGTGGTGATGTTGGGCTGTTTTGTGCTGTTGGCCGTGGTGGTTCCAATGGTAGTTGTGGGCCTGTTGTTTATTTCCGCGGCTGTGTTGAAGGTTGTTTTTCCCGCCGGTAGTTTGATGATGGTCCTGCGGCCTCGAATTCCCCGCCAGCACTGCCGGTTGCGCGCGGTGCGCAGGCGCCTCCTCTCCGAGCGCCAGCTCCACCAGCGAAAGTGACTGGTCTATCGAAAGGAAAAATCCCCCCCCCCATATCAACACGGAACTTCTGATGCTGGATCTGTGTACACAAATCAGCTTTGTATTGCAGGAAGGCATTGCGGCCAGATCCCCAGGCTAGGTAGGGGCGTATGGGTCTAGTTGTTCAGCATGGCAGGCGGCTGCTCCTTAGGCTCATCAGCATGACAAATTCCTTCCATAATGGGGCGGAAGCCTTTACCCTTGCCTTCTTGCAAGACAAATGTGATTTGTGACCTCAAATCAGCAACACAAATTTTCGGAAACATACCGCTTCAATATGGGGAGGGGGAATTTTTCCTTTTGATATGGTCCTCGGGCGCACCCTCCTTGGGCTTCTGCGGAGCCGTGCCGAAGATCCCGGATCCCGTATCCTGAGTAAAAACGTACCCACACCAGAGTCAGGATGGGGAATCTGCTAGACAAATCAGCCAGCTTTGGTTGTTTGGCATGACAAGTTTGTCCGCGTAGTGTAGTGCTGTTTGAGCTAGTTTAGCAGCATTACAGATCTAGTATCTCGTGCTGATTGGAGCATGACAAATTTCAAAACCGCACTAGAAAACGCTTGTCATGGGGCTCCGCATGAGAAACATTTTAAGCATGCAGAGTTGCATGACAACTATGGTGTGGGTACGTTTTTACTCAGGATATCCCGCCGCCGCGGTGGCCGCGTTCACCCGCAGTTGGTCGGCCATCAGCTTTATCAAGTGCAAAAATGTCATCTGGGTCTGGAAGAATGCCAGGCTTGTCATGCTTGTCTGGCATGACTCTTAAATCTGTCATGCACGTTACACAAGAGCCCGATTTTTCTGTGATGCAGAAACGCAGTTTGCCGTGCAGAATAGGCAGAACACCTAGAAGCTCAGAGACTTGATGTCATGCTGAGCCAGCACTTGTGGCTCCCTCCTGATACGCCACCCAGCATCACAAGTTTCCAGACATTCAGACATATTTGCACTGCATAAGCTTTTTGCGGTACGTGACGGACAGCGTCTCGATGAAGGCGTGCGCGATGCGTCGGGCCTTCATGCTGTTGGCGCCGTTGAGCGCCAGGGTGGTCATGGTGCACTTCATATGAACTGTAAAAATGTCTGGGTCTGGGAGATCGCGAGATTTGTCATGCTAGACTGGCATGACTCTGGGATCTGTATTGCGTGGCAACCAAGAGCTCCTCTTGCCTGTCATGCAAGCACGCAGTTTCTCATGCGGAACTACGCAACACAGAAGCATGAAAAAAGTTGTCATGCTTGGCGGCGCATTACAGTGTGGTTATTATTCAGTGACCTGCATCACAACTTTCCAGACCCAGACACTTTTGCAATCCATACTTCATGAAGCTGTCCTCGGCGTAGTCAAACGGCGTTTTCCCGTTCGGCAAGCAGGGCATGTCGATGTCGGCGCCCAGCTGGACCTATGGATTGCAAAAATGTCTGGGTCTGGAAGAATGCAGGAGTTTGTCATGCAGATTTTGCATGGCCCATGAGGTCTGTGATGCATGCCCGAGCATCAGAGATTTTGCGAGCGCTTGCTGATGCTCATACCGCATGAGAAATGCCCTCTCCGCGAGGCACAAATTACACTTCTTTTGCTGTTCATGCAATACAGATTTTATGTAGATTCCAAAAGTAGCATGACAAGTTGCATTCTTCCAGACCCAGACATTTTTACATTTGATAGGACCAGCCGGTCGCAGGAGACCCGGTTCCCAAAGTACGCCGCGTAGTGGAGGGGGGCCCAGCCCTCCCGGTCCAGGGCGTTGGCCAGCGGCCCAAAGTACTCCAGCGCCGCCACGTTGCCCTTCTGCGCCGCGTAGTGCATGACGCACCGCCCGCGCTTGTCGCGGATCAGCCCGATGCTGAGTTTCTTGCACCGCCGGATCGCGTCGTGAATTTGCTGCGGCGTGCCGATTATCCTGTGCAAATGTATCGCACTCTGGTACTAATTGCAATTTATGCATGACAAATCTTGTCCTGAAGGTTAAACAGCATGACAAATTCCATTCCATTTGTCATGCTGAGGCAACTTGTAATTATGCAATTACTACTAGTACGATGCTTTTGCAATTCATACCGATGCGCACCGTGCTCAGGAGTTGCCAGGCCTCGGGGTGCGCGTCTAGGTCAATCCACTGGTCCTTCGGTGGGAGATACAAACACGGTTGGCACACCCAGGTTTTCTGTTCCGGGCTATTGCGAGGAAAAATTTCCCCTCCCCATATCAAAGCGAAATTTCTGATGCTGGATCTGCGTACACGACTCAGCCTTGTCTTGCAGTAGAGGACTGCAGGCCCATAGCAAGCCTGCGCGGAGAGGTTTTAGCCTAGGCGCTCAGCATGACAAAAGTCGACGCCGTAGGCCCAACAGCATCCCAAACCGCTGGCATAATGCGGGAAGTCTTCTGGGTTTGCCTCCTGGCAAGACAGAGACGATTTGTTGCCACAAATAAGCATTACAAATTTCCAGATGAAATGTACCTTTTCAATATGGGGAGGGGGCATTTTTCCTCACAATACGGGCGGACGTCGCGTCGCTGCACCGTCTCCAGCGTCTTGCACCGCTTGGTGAGCACGCCGTCGAGGTCCTTCAGGACTTCCCTCACAATGTCGTCTTCCCCGATATCCGGAGTAAAAACGTCCCCACACCAGAGTCAAGATGGGAAATCTGCTAGACAAATCAACCAGCTTTGGTTGTTTCGCATGACAAGTTTGTCCTTGTAGTGTACTCCTGTTTAGCTAGTGCAGCAGCATCACAGATCTAGCATATCATGCTGATTCTAGCATCACAAAATCCAGAGCACAACTTTAGAAAACGCTTCTTATGGGGCTTCGCATGAGAAACTTTTTTGGCATGCAGATTCGCATGACAACTCTGGGGTGGAGCGTTTTTACTCAGAATACCCGATTTCTTCCTCCGCCATCAGGTCCAGCAGATCATCCAGAGGCCGACTTTCGATTTCGTTCTCCTCGAATAGTTCCTTCTCCTCGAGCCACTCGCGAAAGAAGCTCTGAAACTGCCCGAAGTCCGTTTCTCCCTCTTCGTCCACCTTCGATTCCAAATTGATAAAGTCCAGCAGCAGGGATTTTTTCGGCTTCAATACCTGCGGCACCAGGGTCAGCCCCTCGTCGTCGGACCAGTACGCGTCCGGCTCTTCGGCCGGAAACACCTTCGGAGATTCGCGGACCACGGTGGAATAGCGGACTTTTTTCATTTCCCCGGTCACCGGGTCATACTCAGTGAAAATGCCCCTTTTTTCTTCGGAATCTTCCTCGTCGTCCTCCTCTTCGTCGTCACCCGATTGTTCACTGCTGCTGCTGCTACTTGCGGCACTGGTAGCTGCGGTGGTTGTGTAAGAACACTTAATATTCGTTCCTCCACCACCGTTCTTTGTGCGAACCTGCGGGTCGGGATACTTCGGGGAAGCGTTGAACTGCAGCACAATTTTTCCCTGTCCGTGTTGCCCACGGCCGGATGTAGGTTTTTTATCTTGTTGTGTTTGTGATGAAACAACAGGAACTACAGCAACTGCACCTACTACGTGTCCCCCCCGCTGCTGTTCTCCAGTAGATGTTGGTCCTTTTTCTGCATCGTGAAGTAGATCTACTTCCTGATCGTCCGGCTTTGATGTCCTTTTCAGAATCGGCTTCGCTACCGCCGTCTTTTTCACCAAGTGCTGTTGCTTTTTCGGCACTTTTGTGACCAGAGCGGCGCTGAGACTCGGGTACTCTTCTTCATCGATTTTGTTCAAGCTCATCAAAATCTCGTCCGGCTCTGGGTCTTCGTCAAGGTCGCAAGGGGGCGGGTATTTGATTTGTTTTTTCATTTTCTTGGCGGCGTTGCTGCTATTTTGGATATTTTCTCCCAGTTCGGGATGTGGAATCACAGGGGTCGTTTTTGGTTTTGCTGCTTGCGCCGCACCTGCACCTTTTTTGTTCATCCCGCCCTTGTGGAGTACGTCGGCTTTATTTGCATTGGACAGAGTCTGCGCTGCACTTGGGGGGGCGAAGGCCGTGGGTTGATTACTTTTTCCCGCAGAAACGGTAGAGGACGAACAACTCGAAGGGGCCGCTTTGGATGTGGTCTCTTTACTTGCGACTGCTGCGCCGCCCTTGGTGTAGTTCTGTGCACCAGCCCCAGCAGTAAATGTAGTCCTCGTTTCGCCCATAGTCGTACAGCTCGAGCTGCTAGCGGAGCAACTGCTGCTACTCGTGGTCCCCGGAAAACAAGCACGCTGGGCAGCGGCCGCTGTCGTCTCTACTGCCGTTGGAAGCAGAAGCGGGAGGGGGGGCGGCAAGGGGGGCGGCGGCCGTTTCGGCGGCGGCATCGGAGGTGGGGTTAAAGTCATGAAATCCAGGGTCGGGCTTGCGTATCAAGTGCAAAAATGTCTGGGTCTGGAAGAATGCATGTTTGTCATGCTTGTCTGGTATGACTCTTAAATCTGTCATGCACGTTAATACCCAAGAGCTCCACTTTTCTGTCATGCAGAAACGCAGTTTATCATGCAGAATAGGCAAAACACCTAGAAGCTCAGAAACTTGTCATGCTGTGCCAGCACATGTTGCCTCCCCATGATACGCCACCCAGCATCACAAGTTTCCAGACCGAGACATTTTTGCATTTGATACTGCAGATGGATGAACAATTGCGGATTTATATTGCTCTTTCGCCTTCACGACATCGTCGACCCGGGCAGGTGCACTCGAGGACGCCACCGTCGCGGGGGTTTGGTCCGCTTGCTGCTGTTATGCATTGCAAACATTTCTTGGTCTGGAAGAGTGCAACGGTTGTCATGTTGCACATTTTGCATGACCCATGATGTCTATGATACATGCCCTCGCATCACAGATTATGCGAGGGCTTATTTCTGATGCCTATTCTGCATGAGAAATGCCCTGCTCTCCACGTAACACGAACTGGACTCCTCTTTCTGGTCGCGCAATACAGATTTTTTTAGAATCTAAAGACAGCATCACAAGCTGCAACCTTCCAGACGTCCAGGGATATTTGCATTTGATAGCTGTAGGGCGGTTTTCGTTTTCGTGCTGTAGTGCTGATCTTCCAATGTACCGCTTGGTAGCTGGTGCAGGAGCCCTTGTTCGGGTGCAGATTTCGCTTTCGACACTTGCTCCATCTGGGCGGCCAGGAGATGGTGGTTCTTCATGTCGGGCGCCGAGCAGTCGGAAGCTTTGTTTTTGTTCTTACTGGTTGGTTCTTTTTTCGTCTTTTTTTCCCTTTCCGTCGCTGATGACACTGCAGCAAGCAGTCGCTCCACATCTTCGGCAGCGAAATTGTAGTCTTCATCTGCTCCTCCGCCGCCGGCGGCGCCCAAAAAATAGGCCTCGGAATAATGACTAGGCAGTCCTTCTGCAGTGGCGTGAAAGAGATCTTTTGCGGCCGAAGTTCCTTCTGCATTGTCTTTATCCCAAGTAGCGTAGCTATAATTGTACAGGGCTTCCAGCCAGCTCTGATCCGCCCACCAGGCTTCATCTTTGTCGGCCTCGTCTTCCTTCTTTCCTGACTGCTTTTTCTTGTCGGCCTTGACTTCCTTCTTTCCTGACTGCTTTTTGCTTTTCTTCTCGGGAGGTTTATCCTCTCCGGGAACAAGAGAGAAAGGAGTGGGGAATTCCCACTCTACCGTGTCCGCTTGTTCTGTCCACTTCTGCGCGTTTTTCTCGTACCAGTCCCGATCATCTTTTTTAGCCGCAGGAGGTGCAGCAGCTTCTGAATGTTGAGGAGCAACTTCTGCGGTGGATTTTTTCTTTTTCTTGTTCAACAAGGTCGTGCTTTGATGTTGGTGGTCTTGTGAATCGTGGTGTGATGCAGCTGCTGCATTCGGGTAATCGCTAGCGGAAAAAGTAGTAGAGCTTGGTGCGAGGTAGTTATAAACCGCCTGTTGTAGTTGCTCTTCCATGTAGTTCCAGGCATCATCTTGTTCCGGGTTTTTTAGTTCTCGGCTGCTGGTGGGCTTAGTATGATTTTCATGCACTTCTTCGACACCATCCGCTTTAACTTCCGTCTTCAGTGGTCTACCCTTGCTGTGTTTTTTTTCCGGCCGAGTCGTGGTTTGATTTGTGGTGGTTTTCGTTTTGTTTGTCTTTGTAGCGGGAGATGAACTTTTTCTCGTTTGTTCTTTCTTCTTTTCCGATTTCTCTTCTTTTGTCTTCGCTTTCTTTGCCGTTGCTTGTGGTGGAAGTTCTAAACCAGGAGGGTGTGGTAGTAGCAGAGGATTCTTGATGTTCACTTCCTCCGGGCGTGGGGCTCTAGTACTTTTCGTTGCAGTGGGTACACTTGTGGTCTTTGCAGTTTTATTGCACTTTGACGTACTCGTTCTCGTCGTGGTCCCACCTCCTTCCACCAGAGATAGCTGCTGAGCCAAGATGTCGTCTGCCGCGGTGCTGCTACTGTGCAAGAACTTCTGCGGAGCTGTCGTTTTCATTGCGCTTGTTCTTTCCTCTGCTTGAAGTTTTGCTCCGCCAACAGCTGCGGTCGTATGCGGCCAATGCTGTTCTTCCGCAGCCTCTTGTCCACCAGGCGGTCCACCTTTGGAACAACCGGCCGCCGTATCAAATGCAAAAATGGCTGGGTCTGCAAACTTGTGATGCTGAATTGCGCATGATTGAAGCGGCGCTTCCAATGGCAGCCAAGCATGACAAGTTTTTGAGACGCCTGCTGATGCCTAGCACGCATTACAATATATGCGTTTTTGCGTGACAGAGAAAGCCTCTCTTCTATGCCACGAATGCATGACACGCATTACAAGTTCCACTTTTCCAGACCCAGACATTTTTACATTTGATACGCCGCTGCTGCGGCCCAATAGTCCCCTGCCTGCTCCGCGTAGTCCTCTTTCGCCCACTGGTCCGCGAGGTTTTTCGCGGCCCACCACGCCGCGTCATCATTATAGCCCGGGTACGTTTGCTGGTTTTGCTGGAGCCAGTACCGCTGTTGAGCTAGGAATAAACTGTGATCGGGGTCGTGGGTGTTCCACGCCGGGAGCTGCCCATAGTTGTTGCTATACGTCGCGTGGTGCGCCGTGGTCCCCGGCGCCGGAGGTCCTCCAGGCGATGGATAGAGGCCCGGGGGGACGGTTGGGAAGGCGTGCGGGGGATGATGAAGCTCGGGGTAGGTGGGCGGGGGCAGTAGAGCTGCGGGGGGCGGGGGAGGAGGAGCCGGAGCTGGCGGAGGCTTTCGGCCCGGGCTAGCGGGTGTCATTTTTCTGCAGAGTATTGATAGTACTACTCTATTGCTACTCAGTAAAACGATGTCCTACTCTACTGCTACTCTACCCACATGCTTCTAGCGCAACTCCTCTTCTTCTTCTTTATGTGAGAACAAGAAGTCGTACGTAGCAGGGCGGCCCGGACCAGCAGCGTCGCTCCAGTGCTGCCAGTCTTGTCTGAAAAAGCTCGCCTTTAACGGAATCGCGCGCGCCTGGCCAGGTTTCCGGCCGTCTATCTCGCCGACGGCCGCCAAAGCTGTTCTATTTTGCCCCACTTTAAAAATAATAGCGAATTGGAATTGTAGAAAATTTTCTTTCACATCACATTTGTCTTGCTGTTTCTTTGTTCCACATGATGTTCTGCACGCTTTTCCTACTACTTCCGGTCGCTGGAGTCGAGACAAATTGAAAATCAGGTTCATACGGAGAAAATCAAGGCGTTGTTCTACGTGAGAGCTCGCATAGGTCGATCCCTGACTTATGGAGGATCAATAGGTTAGTATAGCGGCGACAACAGAAGATCAAGAGCCGGTGGAACGTTCAAGAACTTTTCGTTTTCATCCCTATAATAAGTAGTCCTACGAAGTCTGACGCTCAGATCTTGACGCAATGCTGGATCTCTACTAAATAGGCACACAGTTCTTGTCTCAGTCTCGTCCGAAAAGATCGTGCCGAGCCACGTCCACTTGTTTTCGATCATTCTGCAGAACGTAAATAAATCAAAGTAAAGGAAATAAGATCCTGTCTTAGGTCTTTTATGGGTATCGTGAAGATCTTCACCTTTCTTGGGGGAAACTTATGGTTTTTTTCGGTTTTTGACTTGCTTTCTATATAGTACCGCTGGAGTGTAACTGCTCCTTCATGATCTTCTTCAACACGGATCACGCTGCAGATGTGTAATCTCGGTAGAAGGACACAGACAGTGCTGTACTCTATGTACTTTATCTTTCTAATTTCGGACCTCGCGGGAAAAGCTATGTCCATGTGTCACCAGCAGGAAAAATCATCAAAAATGGGCCACAGCCAAAGGATGACAAAGCCTGTACAAGTTCGAGCTATTGTACTTGTTATTTCTGATGGTTATACGCGCAACATCTACTTTTTTTTTTTCACAGCATCTCGCATTTGACATCGCTTTCTCTACCAAAAAAATGTAGACTGCCCGCGCCTGTTCGTTTTACTGAATGGCAGCACAGCGGTGCTAGTTTCGTGTTTATTTTTCTGCAACACCAGCGTCAGTGCTGTGTCGTTACAGCAATTTTGCCAACACGACCGGCGGGGTGTCTTTTAGGCCGGTGGCTGTGTTTGCCCCGGGGTGTCTCCAACACGTGACGTTCAGTTTGGGTAGTTTCTTGTTGGTGGAAAGCGGAGGAGAGGACGAGACAGCAGCTGCAGCCCCGGTTGATCCTGATTTTGTTCTCTCTTTTTCGCGTTCGAAGTCGAAGTCAAAGAGGACGGTGAAGAGGGTGACGATCCCGTCTGGCCGCGTCCGGTAAATTGGAAAAGGCTTCTCCGTATCAACTGCAAATGTGTCTGGGTCTGGAAGAGTGTAAACTTGTCATGCAGGTTTTTCATGAGCCCTGGGTCTAGAATGCGGGACCTAGCATGACAGACTCTGTGAGGTGGTCTCTGTCATGCCGATCCTGCATGAGAACAAACTCGGTCCCAACTTGGTCGAAAGTGGGCAGCTTTTGGCACTCATGCAACACAAATTTTTGCATGATTCGGATTTAGCATGACAAGTTGCATTCTTCCAGACATCCAGGGATATTTGCAATGCATACTCCATATCTGACATTACATCCAGCACTTCTTCCACCGTGTACGAAGGTTGTTGCTGGGAAGAAGCGAGCACCGTCTGATCATTACCATCCGGCGGCCCCCGCGCGTACTTTTCCGTGAACTGCTTGGTTCGCTTGCACGGGCCGGGGTTTGTGGATGCGGGGTTGAAAAAGGACGCTCCGGAAGCTACCGACTTCGCGTTCGTTCCTCCGTTGCCCTGGTTCTTGTTCTCCGGCCTCTTGCAGTCGCGGTTGTATCGGTTGCCATGGAAGAGGTAGGGAACCACCGGCGGGTCGGCGACGGTCGGCGTACTAGACCCGGCCCCCGTTCTCTTCACTTCGACGATGTTGTGGTAGTTTCCGGGGCCCATTTCCGTGCTGAGCACGGTTTGTTCCCGCACGGTATGGATTGCAAACATGTCTGGGTCTGGACGATTGCCAGATTTGTCATGCAGGTTTTCCATGGCCCATGAGCTCTGGCATGGAGGACATAGCATGACAGATTCTGCGAGACCTTCCTCATGCCTATCCTGCATGAGAAACTGCCTCCCGATTAGGTCAAAAGTGCACAACTTTTGGCAATCACGCAACACAGTTTTTCGCCTGAATCAGATTTAGCATGACAAGCTGCAATCTTCCAGACCCAGACATATTTGCATTTGATACACGGAGCCGATGTTCAAATTTTGCCCGAAGGCGAGGCCATCTATCCTGAGTAAAAACGTACCCCCACGACCATAGTCAAGATGGGGAACCGGCTAGACAAGTCCACGAGTCTTGGCTGTTTTGCATGACAAATGTGGAATCGCAGCGTAGTGCTGTTTGAGGTAGTCTAGGAGCATCACAAATCTATTATATAATGCTGAGTGGCGCATTACACAAATTCCAAAACACAACTAGGAAATCATGCTTCTCATGGGGCTCCGCATGACAAACATTTTGGGGCCCAAAATGGGCATGCAGATTTGCATGACAACTCTGGCATGGGGACGTTTTTACACCGGATACCATCGTGCTTGTTGTCATTCGTTTTCTCGATCGGGTCCCAGACAGACTCGGAGAACGCGAAATCGCGGCTCGCGATGGCTACGCACGACTGAAAGGGGTCCACAAGGTTCTGACACGCCGCGTCCACGTCGTGGTAAACCAAACAGGGGGACTGCGGGAAAAGAAAGTTGATGCTGTAGGCGACGCCGGCGGTGTTCCAACAGGGTCCCCAGCCCGGCAAGGTGTGGGGGTGCACAACTTGTTTCCCTCTTCCTCATTTGTCATGCAAAACCCTAAATCTGGTCGCGTTGCATAGCTGCCGCGTGGCACTGTTTGCATGACAAATTCCGGAACCCGAAGTAGTACTGCACTAGAAGGGCGCGCGGACTTGTCACGCATAGGCTTCAAACGTGTTGGCGTTTGCCTTGCTGTTCATTCCATTGCAGGGCTCCGGGCGCAGCAACATGCGGCAAGGGCTTGCGGAATCTTGAAGACAGTCGCCCCGGGTCCCTACGTATCCCCGCCAGTATACGCAGGCAACCGAAAGGGGTCGCCGGCATCGCTCCGGGCGCCATAGCATGCGGGAAAGGGTGCCCAGGTCTTGGAAATTGCCTCCCTTGGTTCCTATGTATATCGGCGCGTATACGTAGGCAAAACGCCAGGCACTCCGCGCAGGGCCCCGGGCGCAGCAACATGCGGCAAGGGCTTGCGGAATCTTGAAGACAGTCGCCCCGGGTCCCTACGTA
>CAJINV010000006.1:90248-103471 GCA_905178155.1 Amoebophrya sp. A120
AGTCGCCCCGGGTCCCTACGTATGCCCGCCAGTATACATAGGCAGTCGAAAGGGGTCGCCGGCATCGCTCCGGGCGCCATAGCATGCGGGGAAGGGTGCCCAGGTCTTGGGAATTGCCTCCCGTGGTTCCTATGTACATCGGCGCGCATACGTAGGCAAAAAGCCAGGCACTCCGCGCAGGGCTCCAGGCGCAGCAACATGCGGCAAGGGCTGGCGGAATCTTGAAGACAGTCGCCCCAGGTCCCTACGTATGCCCCCCCCGCCAGTATACATAGGCAGACGAAAGGAGTCGCCGGCATGGCTCCGGGCGCCATAGCATGCGGGAAAGGGTGCCCAGGTCTTGGGAATTGCCTCCCTTGGTTCCTATGTATATCGGCGCGTATACGTAGGCAAAAAGCCAGGCACCCCGCGCAGGGATCCGGGGCGGGCGCAGCAACATGCGGCAAGGGCTCGCGGAATCTTGAAGACAGTCGCCCCGGGCCCCTACGTATACCCGCCAGTATACATAGGCAGTCGAAAGGGGTCGCCGGCATAGCTCCGGGCGCCATAGCATGCGGGAACGGGTGCCCAGGTCTTGGGAATTGCCTCCCTTGGTTCCTATGCATATCGGCGCGTATACGCAGGCAAAACGCCAGGCACTCCGCAAAGGGGTCCGGGCGCAGCAACATGCGGCACGGGCCGGCTTGCGGAATCTTGAAGACAGTCGCCTCGGGTCCCTACGTATACCCGCCAATATACATAGGCAAACGAAAGGAGTCGCCGGCATGGCTCCAGGCGCCATGGCATGCGGGAAAGGGTGCCCAGGTCTTGGGAATTGCCTCCCTTGGTTCCTATGTATATCGGCGCGCATACGTAGGCAAAACGCCGGGCACTCCGCGCAGGGCCCCGGGCGCAGCAACATGCGGCAAGGGCTTGCGGAATCTTGAAGACAATCGCCCCGGGTCCCTACGTATGCCCGCCGGTATACATAGGCAGACGAAAGGAGTCGCCGGCATGGCTCCGGGCGCTATAGCATGCGGGAAAGGGTGCCCAGGTCTTGGGGGTTGTCTCCCTTGGTTCCTATGTATATCGGCGCGCATACGTATGCAAAAAGCCAGGCACCCCGCGCAGGGATCCGGGCGCAGCAACATTCGCCAAGGGCTTGCGGAATCTTAAAGACAGGCGCCCCGGGTCCCTACGTATACCCGCCAGGGTACATAGGCAATCGAAAGGGGTCGCCGGCATCGCTCCGGGCGCCATAGCATGCGGGAAAGGGTGCCCAGGTCTTGGGAATTGCCTCCCTTGGTTCCTATGTATATCGGCGCGTATACGTAGGCAAAACGCCAGGCACCCCGCGCAGGGCTCCGGGCGCAGCAACACGCGGCAAGGGCTTGCGGAATCTTGAGAACAGTCGCCCCGGGTCCCTACGTATACCCGCCAGCACACATAAGCAGACGAAAGGAGTCGCCGGCATGGCTCCGGGCGCCATAGCATGCGGGAAAGGGTGCCCAGGTCTTGGGAATTGCCTCCCTTGGTTCCTATGTATATCGGCGCGCATACGTAGGCAAAACGCCAGGCACTCCGCGCAGGGCTCCGGGCGCAGCAACATGCGGCAAGGGCTTGCGGAATCTTGAAGACAGTCGACCCGGGTCCCTACGTATACCCGCCAGGGTGCGTAGGCAAAGAAACGAAAGGAGCCGCCGGCATGGTTCCGGGCGCCATAGCATGCGGAGCGGGAAAGGGTGCCAAGGTCTTGGGGATTGCCTCTCTTGGTCCCTATTCATATCGGCATGGCTCCGCTTGCGGAGTCTTGTCATGCAGAACCTCAAATCTGATGGTATTGTTGCCGTGTGGCACTGTTTGCATGACAAATTCCGGAAGCCGAAGCAGTACTGCACCACAAGGCGCATGAACTTGTCATGCACCGGCTCCACGAGTGTCGGTGTTTGTCTTGCTGTTCACGCCATGCAAATGAGGCGGAGGGGAGGTTGTGCCATTCTCATACAGGGCCCCGGGATAGCAGAAGCCTGTCGCCTGGATCGGGGGCTTGAGGGGGTGCAGAGGTGCGCTGAAGTTGCTGTAGCTGCCGTCTCCCGGCGCGTTGACTTTGTAGAACCCGAACTGCACAAACTTGCCCTGCCGCAACAGGTATCAAATGCAAATGTGTCTGGGTCTGGAAGATTCCGAGATTTGTCATGCAGTTTTTCCAAGCTCCGCCAAGTCTGGAATGCAGGGCCTAGCGTCACAGGTTCTGGAGCCCCTTGGTGATGCCTATTCTGCATGAGAAATGCTCTCTCAGCATGGCGAGAAATGGAGACCTTTTGCAAAGCATGGCAACACTGATTTTTGTATGATCCGCAACACGCATCACAAGTTCGCATCCATCCAGACCCAGACACTTTTGCAGTTGATAACAGGTCCACCGAACCGTCCTCATTGTGGCAGATCGTATTGTCGGTAACCAGATCAAATGCAAAAATGTCTGGGTCTGGGAGATTGCGAGATTTGTCGTGCTAGTCTGGCATGACTCTGAACTCTGTCTTGCATGGCCCCGAAGAGCTTCTCCTCCTTGTCATGCAAAAACGCCGTTTCTCATGCCGAATACGCAACTCAGAAGCATGAAAAAAACTTGTCATGCTTGGCAGCGCATTATAGTGAGCTTACTATTTCCTTCCCTGCATCACAAGTTTCCAGACCCAGACATTTTTGCCCTTGATAAACCAGATCGCTGCACCCGCGCGGCCGGCCAATGTCCGCGGTGTACTGCATGCCGAGGAGCTCTTGCTGGCACATCGTGACCCAGACGTGCTTATCACACGCAAATATGTTTGTAGTCTGGGTCTGGAGGGGAAGGAACGCAGAAGTTCGTGTTGTAAATTGTCATGCATTTTATTGGATCACGCAACTGGTCTCTAATGGACGCAACAGTATTTTTTTTCTTTTTTCTTTTTACCCGTTTTGCACAGGCCCTTTCATGAAGTTGAAGATGCTTATCCCCCATGAGAAACTCTCTATTCGCGTAAACTACAAGAAAGCGCAAGCGGCAGCTTTCATGATTTTCGGTGCTCATGCAATCCAAATTTTTGCGTACAATTCCAGAATCCGCATCACATGTTGCAACCTTCCCGACCCAGACACATCATATTTGCAGTTGATAGCGCTCGAAGTCCACCTCTGCGCCGTTTGCGAGGCCCCGAAGTTCCGCGAAGATGAGCGGATATTTGGCTTCGTTGAAGTTCCGGAGATATGGACATGGCAAACATCGGTCTGATGTGCAGGAGGATATTCACGCAGCGGAATCTATCTACACCGATGTGGCTGCTCGAAAAAGTAAAAAGCGGTCGTCGTACATACTACAAATTACTGCTGTACAGCACGACGAGAGGACCACGACTCTGTTCTTCTTGCATTCGATTGTATCGGAGCAAACTGACGAACAATCCTCATGCATTTATTTTCCAGACAAAGACCTATTTGCAGGGGATAGTAAGTACCTGTGATTTTTGAAGATGCGAAGTGCGGTTCTCAACAAGGTTCCAAGGAAAAATTCGTGCTGGAGAAAGTGAATTGTGATACCACTTCTTCTTTTCAGCAAACACCTTCATGTATTGCTCCCCCTGTTCTTACTATCCAGGAAAAAAAGTGTGTAAGTGTAACTTTCTTTGAGGAACAGCATCACAAATTTGCTGTACATGACAGAGAAAACCTGTCATGCATGGCTTGTAAGGGAAAACACACATGAAGAGAGGACTTCATGGCTGTCTGGCATGACAGGCGTATCTCTTTCGCATTTTCTGCAACACAAATTTACACTTACACAGTTTTTTTCTTGCATACTTACCTGCTGTACTCCCTTGCCTCCTCGCTTGTCTGCAAGAAGTTCCACGCTTCCAGGTACCACGGCTCTGCGTAGACAAAGGCCTGGATTTGCGACCGCATGTTTTCCCCAAGCTCCCGGCCGAACGCGTAGTGGCCGTCATAGTCGTCGGGAAACGATCAAATGCAAATATCCCTGGATGTCTGGAAGGCTGCAACTTGTGATGCTCGATTTGGATTCTACAATATATCTGTATTGCACGAACAGCAAATTATCAAGCGGTCCAGTTTTATTTGCCACAGCGATAGGGCATTTCCCATGCGGTATAGACATCAGAAAGCCCTCGCAATAAAATTTGTGATGCTAGGGCATGCATCACAGACGTCAGGAGTCCTGCAAACTGCGCATGGCAAACCTGGCATCTTCCTTCCAGACCTCCAGGGATATTTGCAGTTGATAGAAACAGGCCAAAGTCGTGAAACTCTTCCTCCGAGACCGAGTGGGTGATCTGCTTCAATCTGGGAAAGGAAGAAGTCCTTATGAATTGCAAAAGTGTCATCTGGGTCTGGAAGATTGGAACTTGTGATGCTACCTTTGGACTCTACATAAAATCTGTATTGCATGAACAGCAAAAGAGGTGTATATTTGTGCTACGCGGAGAGGGCATTTCTCATGCGGTATGAGCATCAGAGAGCCCTCGCAAAATCTCTGATGCTAGGACGTGCATCACAGACCTCATGGGGCATGCAAAATATGCATTACAAACTCCTGCACTCTTCCAGACCCGAACATTTTTGCAATCCATAGTACTCGTTAGATTACCACTGCTCGCTGTTGTACCAGCGCTACCACCACTCGGTGATGGTAGTACAGCCATCGCACTCTTCCTCCTGCCGATAGTACTTTTCTGCCGTCGGAGCGATGTTTGCGCGGTCGTAGCTAGTGTTCGGGTGGTAATAGTACTAGTTTTGGTACTTATACTGTCACGGGCAAGCGCTTGTTGGGCTGCTTGGGGGAGTATTGGCTGCGAAGACTGTTGGTGTACGAAGTAGTTACCGTTCGCTCCACCTTCGTCGCAGAAAACGAGCTTTCTTTTATTTCTTGTTGTCGAGAGCACTGCTGTACCACCACCAACTCTTCTTCGCGCATTCTTTCGTACACCATGATCTCCATGCCGCGGCTCGGGCTGGGGTGTAGTAGTGGCTGTCGCGTGGTCCTTGTTGTTTTGCACAGAGTTGTCTGTCCTCGGCGGTAGGAGGTGTGCGAGAACGGAGTTAGGCCATAAACTACAGCCGTTGGGCGAGAAACAGGAAGAGAAACCGCGCCTCATGGTTCAAGTTAGGTTGCGTGATGGATTCTGTACGTTCTGAAGAGGGAAGAACCTCTCTCCACCTAAAACTTCATGGATGGCGCTGCGCTACGCTTGTGTTCGCAAGTTGGTGGAAACTTAAAATGAAAAATTGGCTGAGCACAACATGAAGTACAAACCAAAAGTTGAGACACATCCAACGACGGGAACAAGAACTAGCAACCGCCCTGAAGGGATCCTTCATTCAAAAATCGAGCTACATATATAAAACAATTTGGAACACAACAGCTGACTGCAATGGAATGCTTACAAACAAATTTTGAGCCGTGGTTTCTACAATATTCTTCGGTTCTTTTCTCATTTTTGGTTTCTGCAGCTGAAATCGGGAATTTTTTGAATCCCTTCATCACTATCCACCCATAATTCCCGTTCCGGCTTTCTCAATCACAGCTTCTGACTGATCCGTTTTCTACCTTAATTTCGTGCGGCACGTGCTCTGGAAATGAAAATTTGTTTTGTGTCCGGCGAAAAGATGTCATGGATATGCAACAACGGAAAAAATACTACTACTTTCGAAGCGTGCGCGTGCCAATAATTCATTCGGAGTTTAATTAGGTGGTGTTCTTACTTTTTAATATGATTTTACATCCTTGTGTCTCGCGAAAAAAAAATGAAAATTTGTTTGCTTGCAATCTTGTCGTGCAGTAAGGGGAGAACGCGTTTTTAGTGCACGGGGCAAGCGCCACTTGCATATTACCTATGCAAGGGGCGCTTTTTCTTGCAGTTGACGAAAGTACCACTTGGACCTACCCTATTATACAGTTTGCATGCTGATTCGAGTACAAGTTTATCTGTAAGCGATTTAATTTCTTGAATAATTGTGTTTAGCTTCAATACTATCCGGAAAAAAATCGTACAAATGTCTGGCTTCAATTTCAAACAACTTGTACAAGGCCAATCCGCATCCAAATCACAGCCCGGACAGTCTGGCTACAACTGATTCATCCAATTCCACATGTTAATGCAGATTCCACATGTTCCTCGCCTGCACCTCCCCCCGGGTAGTAAAGCTATACTAGTTCTTGATGTTATTTTCGAGCTAAAATTTTTTCTGGCCGCTTTGCATGCTAGCGCGAAGAGGAGGACCACGAGCGCCTATAGTGCTGCAGACGCTCGGTAGAATTCAAAGACAGAACGGGTCCCGGTCCCGCCCGCTGTGCCCTCAAGGCAGCTCGGTCGTGCATATGCTTGTAGCCACTCTGCTCCTCCCACGGTCTTGGCCTGGTTGCTGGAGCATCTGCCACCACGCAGAGTCCGGGCCCAATCTTGCTACTTCCGCTCTCAGCAACTGCTCGGGGGAGTCAACATCCTTCTGCGCCAGCATTTGCCTGAGCAAGTTCCAGTCTTGTCTGGACGCTCTCGTATACCGAAACACGTGCCGCACGACGTTTCTCCACTTTTCAATATTTTCCGGACCGCCGTGGATATCAAATGCAAATGTGTCTGGGTCCTCTGGAAGTAGAGTGCAGGAGTTTGTCATGCAGGTTTTGCATGCGCCACGAGGTGGACTGCGACTCAGAACCAGGGTATAGCATGATCACAAGAACTTTTGTTGCATGGAGGGCTTCGCAAAAATGCAAATCCCGCATGAGAAGTATTATGCCGTTTAATATTGGCAGGGCCAAAATCCAAAATCAAGGGCTTCTTGTGCTACCCGCGCAAGACAGATTTTTGTGTAGTCTACTGTGGGACGGCCACGGCGCATCACAGGTCGCTCTCTTGTTCCAGTGACCCAGATCGATATTTGCAGTGCATAGTCGGTATCTCGTAGCAACGGCGTCTGCCACAGTTCCCCGACAGAGTAGATGAGCCCTACCTCCATCGCCTTGCACCACCCTTGCTCCGGTTGGTCGGGCGTCTCCCAGTCCACTACTATCCAACAGAAGGAAAGTACTGTACAGCAGTGATGCGAAAAATATTTTTAATTCTATATGCAAATTTTTCTGCCTGGTGGCTTTCGTGCTAGTTAAACACAACTTTTGTTCCTGGCGCTTTCCAATTAAGGCGGCGCCTTTGCGCATTTTTGCGCGTTGCGTGATACTGCATGCCAGAAAATGATGAATAGTTGCTACATTTCGGGTCGTTCTTCCCGCAGATTACCGAGTTACAACGTGAAGATGTTGAACTTGTGAAGATGTTGCCAAGAAATAGCCCCAAGGCTTCTATATAAAACCAACCGACAAGAAAAATGAATTCCGATAAAAAGCACCAGCACCATGGGTCGTCCGTCACTGTATCACAGTACTTTTATTTCACGTTGGATACACCTCACCTCGCTCGCTATTTTCAGCCACGTTTCGACCTCAAACTCGTCCCCTGGCGCTCGCCGCTCCACGTCGCCTGGGTGGAAAATTAACCCCTGATCGACGGCCTTGCTCACCGTCGTTAAGTTCTGCCGAGCCACACTCCCCCGTGGCACTTGGTTCTGCCAGTCCGTGATTAGACAAGGAAGTGGCTCATACCCTTCGCCAAAGCCGCTCCCCTCCCCGACGGACAGTGCCGCATTCACCACGCGGCCGTGCCCCTTCACCTGGTCCGGCACCTCGGTATCCCAATCCGTTATCAGATCGGAAAGACTGATGGCGTTTGCCACCACGTCCGGGTCATGTCGGTGTTCCTCGGGAACCTGCTCTAGCCAATTGGTGATCCAGCCTTGACCAATGGCGCCATAACGTTCGGTCGCGTATTTCCCCGCGGTTGCCTTGCCGTGGAGCAGGTATGTCAGAGCGTCGCCGTAGATCAACCGGTGGTTGGCAATGTCTTCTGCGGTATAATTTGCTTTCGTGTGGGACTTTTTCTTTTGCAGGTCAGCCGACAGTGAGGCCCGTTCCTCCTGCGACGGCCACCGGCGTTTCGCTAACTCTTCCGGAAGGACGTATTGCCACTGGCGGTGCTGGATGCCCGCGTACACGACGAGCGGGTCGTCGCGAATCGTTTCCGGAATGTCGGCCCAGGATTGGTAGTAATTCTGTTTGATCAGTTCCGCTGCTACATGCGTTTTTTTGCCCGAAAAGGTCGAAGCCCCGACGCGAAGTTGCCAGTGATCACCAGCATGATTCCGTGTCGTGTAGTTGGTCACCGCTGCGTTACCTTGCTGCGCAGTTGACCACGTCGACGAACCTCCGCCGCGCGCCACATGCTGCAGGTTGCTGAGCAGCTGGTGCTGGGGCAGTTGTCGCGAAGAAGAGGAGGAAGCGCTTATCCTGAGTAAAAACATCCCCACCCCATGGTTGTCATGCAGATTTGCGACTGCAGGAAGATTTGTAATGCGCATCTTCATGAGAGGCATTTCCAATCGCGTTCTGGAATTTGTAATGCTGTAAACAGGATAAGCCGATAGATTTGTGATGCGGTTGTCCTTGCTAACATACACTACACTACGGACTGCAACTTGTCATGCGTGGCTCCCAAAACTTCTGGATTTGTGTTGCTAAGTTCCCAACTTGACTATGGGGCGGGGACGTTTTTACACAGGATAGCGCTTGTTGTGCCAGTCCTCCGGGTCGTGGGCGAGGACCGACGCTTGGAAGAGGAGCTGGAACGTCGACCAGATCTATCGCCACTCCCAGCTCTCGTCCGCGAGCTATGCAGGGACAGCGCCGACACGATGAATGTGTCTTGCAGGAGATTCTTGTTGCAGTCGGTCATGCAGCAGCATGAAGAAAATCCGTATAACAATCGGCTTGTCGAAGTCAAAGAAAATGCGTAGTAGACCACGAGAGCGAAGCTCTTCATGATCTTTGACGGGACCACGGAGTAGACCACCATGTTTTACAGGTTTGAACCAAATTTCGATTCGTGAAGTTTATCGGTATAAAAATCTACTCGGGTGGTCGTGAGAGAAGACGTAGATGATGAAGTATATGTTGACAAAGCCAGATTATTCTGGTAAGAGAATTGCGATCGGAAAATACGATCCGGGATGAACAAAACGAATGCTAAGTGCGAATGTAGGAAAATAAACTTGTGGAAGAAGATCAACTACGACAGTATAATCGGCCAATCATACATCGATTGCGCGCTCTTCTTTTCGAAAAAAACGAAAATTTTTTGCAGTAAGTAATGCATAGAAGTAAACAAAACAAGTCTTCTGTGTGGAATATCCCAAAACAAGTCTTCAAAATAAAAGTTCAATTACGTTGTGCGAAAGCGAATAGCAACCAAAGTTGTAGAAGTTCCGAGCAAACGCAAGTTTTGTATCTTTTCCTGTTGCACCAGCTTCCTTTTTCCGTTGAAGAATTACTTTTTTGTGGGGTAAGAATGTTCAAGGGAACTCGCTACTAGCCAGAAATGACGAAGGGGATGAATTTTCTAACGTTTTCCCACTTCCTTGTTCTACCGGAATAAAACTGCTATCGACCGATGGCGCTTCTTTTCAAAAAATGCGAGGCGGCATGCAACCTCTTGATTTTTCTTGGTGCCAGTTTAGAAATTTATTGACGTCGTGATCTGACCGTAACATCCTGTGGAGCAGCACCTCAAAAGGATCATTTGTCAATCTATTTGCACTTGTTTTCGGATCGAATTTCGTTTTCTTTTTGCCGATCTGTGATGAGCCATTTTTATCCGGGTTTGACGAGTCTTGTGGATCACTATGAGCGAAGACTTCGGTTTGACTACGAGCGGGATGGTGTCACAGCGTAGATCATAATTACAGACCGACTACAGCGATTTTTGCCCCTCGAGAGAGGGGGGAGCAAGGTCCCGTTGCCGGGACCCTAGAAGCCGCCGAAAAAAAAGACGTCTCCCCGACCTAAAATATCGAAGGCAACCATGACGATTTTTGCCCCAGCAGAGGGCCAGGAGCAAGGTCCCATTGCCCGGACCGAAGAAACCGTTACAAAAAAAAGCGTCCACCCGACAGAAAATATCGAAGTCAACCGAGACGATTTTTGCCCGAGCAGAGGGCCAGAAGCAAGGTCCCATTGCCCGGACCCAAGAAACCGTTACAAAAAAAAGCGTCCGCCCGACCTAAAATATCGAAGTCAACCAAAACGATTTTTGCCCCAGCAGAGGGCCAGGAACCAGGTTCCTTCGCTCGGGGGTTGTTATCAGAAGAAACACGACCCGATGAACAGCTGTACAACAACTCCGTTGGTACGTGAACCGCCTGCCAACGCCCGACGTTTTCAACCGTTTTTGGTTTATGAGTTGCACTATAAAGAGGCTCGCATCTTGATCTTCCAGTTCTTGCTCCAGGCCAAAAAGTTCCGGAGACAATTGTTTTTCTCCCAACATGGAGAAAGAAACACTCTGCACGCTGTAGCGACGTCGCTCCTGAGTTTTCTACTACAAGGTCGTTGCACCTGTTTTAATAGTACTAAAAACCTCATGAAGTAGATCATTAGTGCTCGCTGCACCGTGTCAGAGTGACTCTGCTCATCATCATCATACACGCAATGGTAAGTACAGTATACGTTTCGTTGTTGTTTTTCTTGTTTACATGTATGAAAAAATTCAAATAAGTACACCAACAGAGCAGTGGTTGCAGCAACAACTACAGCGTGAAAAGCGAAAAAATGTTCCCTACTTGACTCTCTCGTCCGTCGCTTTATCTAGAAAAATTGGGCACCTCGCTGAAGATGCAGCCTCAGAATAGTAGAATCCCGTGAAGAAGTAGACGGGTTGTTCGGGTTCTTGTAAGATTCTAAACAGGCGAAAAGTCGACAGAAAAGCGAAACCCTGGAAATCCTAAAGTCATGTCTCGTAATTTATCCAAATTTATCCTTGTTGTGCACTTAGCTGTTCAACATTGCGGAAAAGGGAGTGCAGCTTCTTCCAGAAGTTAACTAAAAAAATGCTGCACAAGAAAATTTGAAATAAACTGACTCAACATCTTCTTCTACTCTAGTATCGCCGTTGTAGCCTCCAGACTTCTCGTGAAGATGAATTCGCTAAATAAGTGAGCCGGAAGCTGCACAGTAATTCTCCTACTTCGAGGAAGAAAGTACTGCGAATGTTGTGTTGCTCTTCATCGGGGTTGTGCTAATAAAATCATCGTACACGATACGAGTGGGTCGTGGTTGTTGGGTCCAGGGGTTTCGCTGAGCTTAAATGCAATCATACATGTAGTATCTCCTTGACCTTTTGAAAAAAATCCGACATAATTATACACGAACCTGCATCTGCTCGAATAGTATCAAGGCTTTTATTACAGTGGTTTTGGAATAAAACTAAAAGCAATGGAGATCAGTAATATCGCTCAGCACCAGATTTCTATCTCCCCAGAACAAGAACCAGTAAAAATCGCACGACAACAGCCAGACGCAAGTAGATACGGAATGCGGTACTCTACGGTATCAAAGTTGCTGCCGTGATAGATTATGCTGTATCTATTGTTACAGAGTAGATCCAATGCTGGCACAACTAGCCAATATTATGATCGTCACTTGTTATGCCAAACGTATTAAACCGCCGGATACTATAAAAAATCGAGTGAAGATAATCTGGTTCTGGAGCACATGAAAATAAACAACTGTAGTGGTCGTCCACCTCACGACATTGCCACAACAACAAGCGAGAAAAGTTAGCTACTAGTTCCGTTTATTTCATCCGCTATCTTGTAGTTGAAACCGCGCAGTCCTTTGCTAGTAGCGAAATGACGAATAAGTCCTCGTCGTGCTCTCCTGCGTCGGCTCGGAGTAGACTCCAAGAATTTTTACAAGTCGGCGGAAAGCTGGACAGCTTTGCAACCCGCGTCGGCATACTCTGCGTGATCGAAATCCGGATTGATGCCTCGCGACAGTTCCGTATCCTGAGCAAAACCGTCCCCACCCCATAGTCAAGATGGGAAATCCGCTAGAGAAATCTGCCAGCTTTGGGTGTTGCGCATGACAAGTTTGCCTTTGTAGTGTAATCGTGTTTAGCTTGTTCAGCAGCATCACAGATCTAGTCTATTATGCTGATTGGAGAACTGCAAATTACAAAACACGGCTAGAAAATGCTTGTCATGGGGCTCCGCATGAGAAACATTTTGAGCATGCAGATTTGCATGACAAGTATGGGGTGGTGACGTTTTTACAAATGATATTCCGGCACCCAGTAGACGTTAAACCCCTCATCGACGCCGTCGGTGGCGTATTAGAGTGCACACCCCCTTCTCCACCTCATTCGTATGGCATCAGCAGCATTACAAGCACCAGTACTACAGGTGACCCCTGTGCATGACAAGTTCATGCGCCGAGTGTAGAAGTACTGTTTGGATTTTTTCCGGAATTTGTCATGCACACTGTGCCACAAGGTAGTAGCAACTGGATTTGGGGTTTTGCATGACAACTGGGGGGGGACGGGAAGTTGTGCACTTTCGTATGGCGGTGAAGAACACGCAATAGTCCAGCGCGAGGCCGAAAACGACGACGGACTTAATGCCCTCAGATTGCAGGTACTCGGTCAGCCCAGTGCCGTGGCCGCCGTCATCCAGAAACGCGGAGTAGCTGTCCCAGTCGGTGCGCGTGCCCTTCTGCTGGATTTTCTCGCCGGCGTCCACTGGCATGGCAATTTCCGCACCGTTGCTTATCCAGTGCAAATATCGATCTGGGTCTGGAAGGATAGTATAATAATAGTGGCAAAGGTTTTTTCACTCCTAAGGAAGCTCCTAAGGAAGCTTCCTTACGGAAGTTGTCCCTTAAGAGGGCTTGCTAAGGAAAAGCCTTAAGCAAAATTATCTTAAGGCGTCCTCGCTTAAGAAGGTACGCCTTAAGGCGGGCTCGCTTAAGGCGTTCTCGCTTAAGGGAGCTCCTAAGGAGCTCCTTAGGAAGCTCCTAAGGAGCCCTTAGGACGCTCCTTAGGAAGTTCCTAAGGAGCCCTTAGGAGCCCCCTTAAGGGCCTAGCCCTTAAGGGAGAACTCCTTAAGGACCTAGCCCTTAAGGGAGAACTCCTTAAGGGCCTAGCTCCCTAAGGAGCGCAAAGCTGGCAAAGCGCAAAGCTAGCAAAGGAAAAGGAAAAGGAAAAGGAAAAGCAAAAGCAAAGCGCAAAAAGCAAAGCGCAAAAAGCAAAGCGCAAAGCGCAAAAAGCAAAAAGCAAAGCGCAAAAAGCAAAGCGCAAAAAGCAAAGCGCAAA